>CACVCL010029757.1:0-64004 GCA_902729485.2 Mus minutoides | reverse complement strand
CAACATCTACAAAGAGCTAAAGAAGCTAGACTCCAGAAAAATGAATAACCCCATTAAAAAATGGGGTACAGAGCTAAACAAAGAATTCTCAATTGAGGAAATCCGAATGGCTGAGAAACATCTGAAAAAATGTTCAACATCCTTAATCATCAGGGAAATGCAAATCAAAACAACACTGAGATTCCACCTCACACCAGTAAGAATGGCTAAGATCAAAAACTTAGGTGACAGCAGATGCTGGCGAGGATATGGAAAAAGAGGAACACTCTTCCATTGCTGGTGGGATTGCAAGCTTGTACAACCACTCTGGAAGTCAGTCTGGCGTTATCTCAGAAAATTGAACATAGTACTACCAGAGGATCCAGCAATACCTCTCCTGGGCACATACCCAGAAGATGGTCCAATTGGTAAAGAGGACACATGCTCTACTATGTTCATAGCAGCCTTATTTATAATAGCCAGAAGCTAGAAAAGACCCAGATGTCCCTCAACAGAGGAATGGATACAGAAAATATGGTACATTTACACAATGGAGTACTATTCTGCTATTTAAAAAATGAATTTATGAAATTCTTGGGCAAATAAAGGAATCTGGAGGACATAATCCTTAGTGAGGTAACCCAATCACAAAAGAAGTCATTGGATATGCGCTCACTGATAAATGGATATTAGCCCAGATACTTAGAACACCCAAGATACAATCTGCAAAACACATGAAAATCAAGAAGGAAGACCAACATGTGGATGCTTCATTCCTCCTTTGAATAGGAAACAAAATACCCATGAAAGGAGTTACAGAGACAAAGTTTAGAGCTAAGATGAAAGGATGGACCGTACAGAGACTAACCCACTGAGGATCCATCCCATAATCAGTCACTAAACTCAGACACTACTGCATAGGACAGCAAGTGTTTACTGAAGGGACCCTGATATAGCTGACTCCCACAGAAGTGGATGCTCACAGTCATCCATAAGAGGGAGCACGGGGCCCACATTGGAGAAGCTAGAGATAGAACACCAGGAGCTGAAGGGGTCTGAAACCCTAGAAGAAGATCAACAATATGAACTAAACGGAACCCCCAGAACTTGAGTCTCTAGCATCATATGTAACAGAAGATGGCCTGGTCAGCCATCATTTGGAGGAGAGGCCCCTTGGTACTGCAATCTCTATATGCCCCAATACAGGGGAACGCCAGGGCCAAGAAGTGGGAGTGGGTGGGCAGGGGAGCAGGAAGGGGGGAGGGGAAGGGGACTTTCGGAATAGCATTTGAAATGTAAATTAAGAAAATATCTAAAAAAAAATGGAAAAAAAACATAGTCATGAAAAGATGCTGGAGAGTTCAGTAGGAACAAGAGTTTGTGAAGGGAATATTATGATAATATAGAAGGAACTTAAGAAGTATGTTTATTCAAAAATTAACAGATTAATAATAGAATTAATAGCATCCTATTAATATTTGTTTGTTAAACACAAAAGAGGAGGGATTGAACGAGAATCATGAATAGAAGATACATATCATTTAGCCTGGTTGTTGCAGATCAGTGACTTTAAGCAAGGAAGTCTAGTTAAAGCTCTGTGAGTTTTACCTACTTCTTCAACACCAAGAAGAAATTCCTGTAGGTTCATGTGTAACCCTGTGGCTCACTTGAAATAGCTGTAGAGACACTCAACTTTCTAAGTCATTACTATATGGATCTCTGGTTCTCAGCCTGGGATACAATCTGTCTGTGGGCTGCATATCAGATATACTTCATAGCAGATATTTACCTTACAATTTACAACAGTAGTAAAGTTAGAGTTAGAAAGTAGCAACCAAACAATTTTATGGTTGGAGGTCACCACAACATGAGGAACTGTATTAAAGGGTTACACATTAGTACAGTTGTGAACCACTGATACAGATGGTAATTAAAACCATAAGATAACACTGTATAAGGACAATTGTCTGAGGGTTACAACAAAGAGGTGAGAAACTCCCATAATGGGCCTGGAGTGTGGGATAAGGAGGGATTGTATTGTATTGTAAAGCACACCCAGAGACATAGAGGAAAATCAGTGTGGAGCCACAGAAGATAAGNACAGTTGTGAACCACTGATACAGATGGTAATTAAAACCATAAGATAACACTGTATAAGGACAATTGTCTGAGGGTTACAACAAAGAGGTGAGAAACTCCCATAATGGGCCTGGAGTGTGGGATAAGGAGGGATTGTATTGTATTGTAAAGCACACCCAGAGACATAGAGGAAAATCAGTGTGGAGCCACAGAAGATAAGAGAAAATTGGCTTTGGCTCTAATGAATGTAGAACTCCTTACTCCTCAGGAATAAAGAAAAGGAAGGAGAGAAGAGACTCTTTTGAGATGCTGGATGATGATGAAGAGGAGGGAAGCTAAACTCTGGCTTCAGGGTAATTTCACTGGGGAGGAGTTTGTTTTCTCATATTGTTCACTTGCTTTTTGTTTGTTTGTTGTTGGTGATGGTGGTGGTGATGGTGCTTTTGTTTTTAAGAAAGGAGACATAAGCAGGCATAGAAGTTGAAGAAAGTGATATATTGGAAGAGGAAAGAAGTTGACTGAGAAAGACCTCAGTCATTTACATGGAGTTCCTGAAAAGGGCTATGGGACAATCCACTTTCTATTGCTGTGATAAAATACTTAAAGCATCCAATCATAAGGACAAATTATTATTTTGGACTTTAATGTAGCCTGACTTCTACTTTGTGTGTTCTTTATTTCTTCCACTCTTCTCAACCCTTTTTCTTCCACTTTTTCAAACCCCTACCACTAGATAGGAGAGAAGAAAATGATAGAGGTAAAGGAGGTAACATTGTCATCACACTACTTCCTGATGGTTACGGGCATGGAATTCCTTGGGGCAAGTTTGATCTTCTCTGTCAGGATATCTAACTTCTTCTTTGCATATAACTACTTAACGAACCACAACCAACAGGTACGAACCAAGACCCAGACAACCTCTTGGAGCCCTACCATTAGATAGCCTCTGAAAACTTTCCAGAATTTCAAACATCACAGAAACGCTTCAGAGAGCAAAACAATACCTCTGCTAGAACATGAAGCAAATCATAGTTACTGCAGATAATCTGAAGCAATCCCATATCTCACACATGAGATTAAAATAAAAACCATTTTTTATAATATGTCTGTTTTTTTTTTTTTAGAAACCCAAATTCTCATAGTGCTATATCATTAGGTATTTCAATGCACAGTCTCTTGACCATATTGTATTGGGCCTTCAGTGAGACTGAGCATTGTAGACAGGAGCACTTGTCAGAGGAAAGCTGCTTACCTCACAGGAAGCACAAAGAGTTCATTTTCATAACAAAGCATCATTTCAAATTCATTAGGCTGTGAATCAATGAAAGGATTACTCAGGCAGAGAGATCAGAGCCATTAAGATTCAGTAACATATAAAGGCAGACCTATTAGAATTACACCAGACTTCTCACCTGAGACTATGAAAGCCAGAAGATCTTGGACAGATGTTATACAGACACTAAGAGAACACAAATGCCAGCCCAGGCTACTATACTCAGCAAAATTCTCAATTACCATAGATGGAGAAATCAAAGTATTCCATGATAAAACCAAATTAACACAATATCTTTCCACGAATCCAGCCCTTCAAAGGATAATAAAGGGAAACCACCAACACAAGGATGGAAACTACACCCTAGTAAAAGCAAAACAGTTATCCTTCAACAATCCTAAAAGAAGACAGCCCCAAGAAGAGAATCCCAACTTTAACAACAAAAATAAGAGGAAGCAACAATTGCTTTTCTTTAATTTCTCTTAACATCAATGGACTCAATTCCCCAATAAAAAGACATACACTAATAGACTGACTACACAAACAGGACCCAATGTTTTGCTGCTTACAGGACACCCACCTCAGAGACAAAGACAGACACTACCTTAGGGTGAAAGGATGGAAAACAATTTTCCAAGCAAATGGTCCTAAGAAACAAGCTAGAGTAGCCATTCTAATATCGGATAAAATTGACTTTCAACCCAAAGTTATCAAAAAAGATAAGGAGGGGCACTTCATATTCATCAAAGGTAAAATCAACCAAGATGAACACTTAATTCTGAATATCTATGCTCCGAATACAAGGGCAGCCACATTCATTAAGGAAACTTTAGTAAAGCTCAAAGCACACATTAAACCTCAAACAATAATAGTGGAAGACTTCAACACCCCACTCTCACCAATGGACAGATCCCGGAAACAGAAACTAAACAGAACCACATGTCCACTAACAGAAGTCATGAAACAAATGTAGTTAATAGATATCTATAGAACATTTTATCTCTAAAACAAAAAGGATATACCTTCTTCTCAGCGCCACATGGTACCTCTTCCAAAACTGACCATATAATTGGTCACAAAACAGGCTCCCACAGATACAAAAGTATTGAAATTATCCCATGCATCCTATCTGACCATCATGGAGTAAGGCTGATCTTCAATAACAACATAAATAATAGAAATCCAACATTCACATGGAAACTGAACAACACTCTACTCAATGATTCTTTGGTCAAGGATGAAATAAAGAAAGAAATTAAAGAATTTAATGAAAATAAAGCCACAACATAACCAAACTTATGGGACATAATGAAGGCAGTTCTAAGAGGAAATCTCGTAGCACTGAGTGCCTCCAAAAACAAAACAAAACAAAAACAAAAACAAAAAACAACAAAAAACTAGAGAGAGCATGCACTATCAGCCTGACAGCACACCTAGAAGCTGAAGAACTAAAGGAAGCAAATTTACCCAAGAGAAGTACAAGGCAGGAAATAATCAAACTCAGGGCTGAAATCAACCAACTGGAAACAAAGAACTATTCAAAGAATCAACCAAACCAAGAGCTGGTTCTTTGAGAAAAATCAACAAGATAGATAAACCCTCAGCCAGACTAACTAGAGGGCACAAGGACAGTATCCCAATTAACAAAATCAGAAATGAAAAAGGAGATATAACAACAGATCCTGAGGAAATCCAAAACACCATCAGATCCTACTACAAAAGGCTATACTCAACAAACCTGGAAAACCTGCATGAAATGGACAACTTCCTGGTCAAACACCAGGTACCAAAGTTAAACCAGGATGAGATTAACAATCTAAACAGTCCCATTTCTCACAAAGAAATAGAAGCAGTCATCAATAGTCTTCCAACCCAAAAAAGCCCAAGACCGGATGGGTTTAGTGCTGAGTTCTATCAGACCTTCAAAGAAGACCTAATTCCTACACTCCTTAAACTATTCCATAAAATAGAAACAGAAAGTACTCTACCCAAATCATTCTATGAAGCCACAGTTACTCTGATACCTAAACCACACAAAGATCCAACAAAGAAAGAGAACTTCAGACCAATTTCTCTAATGAATATCGATGCAAAAATACTCAATAAAATCCTCACAAACTGAATCCAAGAACACATCAAAACAATCATCTATCATGACCAAGTAGGCTTCATCCCAGGGATGCAGGTTTAATATATGGAAATCCATCAACGTAATTCACTATATAAACAAATTCAAAGACAAAAACCACACGATCATCTCGTTAGACACTGAGAAAGCATTTGACAAAATCCAACACCCTTTCATGATAAAAGTCTTGGAAAGATCAGGAATTCAAGGCCCATACTTAAACATAATAAAAGCAATCTACAGCAAACCAGTAGGCAAACCAGTAGCCCACATCAAAGTAAATGGAGAGAAACTCGAAGCAATCCCACTAAAATCAGGGACTAGACAAGGCTGATCACTTTCTCCCTACCTATTCAATATAGTACTTGAATATAAAATTAACTCAAACAAATCAATGGCCTTTCTCTACACAAAGGATAAATGGGCTGAGAAAGAAATTAGGGAAACAACACCCTTCACAATAGTCACAAATAATATAAAGTACCTTGATGTGACTCTAACTAAAGTGAAAGATCTGTATGACAAGAACTTCAAGTCCCTGAAGAAAGAAATAGAAGATCTCAGAAGATGGAAAGATCTCTCATGCTCATGGATTTGCAGGATTAGTATAGTCAAAATGGCTATCCTGCTGAAAGCTATCTGCAGATTCAATGCAATCCCCATCAAAATTCCAACTCAATTCTTCACTGAGTTAGAAATGGAAATTTGCAAATTCATCTGGAATCACAAAAAACCTAGGATAGCAAAAACTATTCTCAACAATAAAAGAACCCCTGGGGGAATCACCAGGCCTGACATTAAGCTGTACTACAGAGCAATTGTGATAAAAAAAAACCTACATGGTCCTGTACAGCAACAGAGATGTATATCAAGAGAATAGAATTGAAGACCCAGAAATGAACCCACACACCTATGGTCACTTGATCTTTGACAAAGGAGCTAAAACCATCCAATGGAAAGAAGAAAGCATTTTCAACAAATGGTGCTGGCACAACTGGGAGTTATCATGCAGAAGAATGTGAATTTATCCATTCTTATCTTCTTGTACAAAGCTCAAGTCTAAGTGGATCAAAGACCTCTACATAAAACCAGAGGCACTGAAATTTATAGAGGAGAAAGTGGGGAGAAAACCTCGAAAATATGGGAACAGGTGAAAAATTCCTAAACAGAACAGAAATGATTTGTGCTGTAAGATCAAGAATTGACAAATGGGACCTTATAAAATTGCAAAGCTCCTGTAAGAGAAGACACTGTCATGAAGACAGAAAGGCCACCAACAGATTGGGAAAGGATTTTTACCAATCCTAAATCTAATAGTGGACTAATATCCAATATGTACAAAGAGCTCAAGAACCTGGACTCCAGAAATTCAAAAAACCTCATTAAAAATGGGGTACAGAGCTAAACAAAGAATTCTCAACTGAGGAATACTGAATGGCTGAGAAGCACCTGAAAAAATGTTCAACATCCTTAATCATTAGCAAAATGCCAATCAAAACAACATTGAGTTTCCACCTCACACCAGTCAGAATGGCTAAGATAAAAATTTCAGATGACATCAGATGCTGGTGAGGATGTGGAGAAAGATGAACACTCCTCTGTTGGTGGTGGGATTGGGAGCTTGTACAACCACTCTGGAAGTCAGTCTGACTGTTCCTCTGAAAATTGGACATAGTACTACTGGAGGACCCAGCAATTCTTCTACTGGGCATATACCCAGAACATATTCCAACTGGTAATAAGAACACATAATCCACTATGTTCATAGCAGCCTTATTTATAATAGCCAGAAGCTGGAAAGAACCCAGGTGTCCCTCAACAGAGAAATGGATACAGAAAATGAGGTACATTTACACAATGGAGTACTATGAAAAATAATGCTATTAAAAATAATGAATTTATGAAATTCTTGGGCAAATAGATGTATCTAGAGGATATCACCCTTAATGAGGTAACCCAAAAACAAAAGAAGTCACCTGATATGCACTCACTGATAAGTGGATATTAGCAAGGAATTTTAGAGTACCCATGATACAATTTGCAAAACACAAGAAAATCAAGAAGAAGGAAGACCAGCGTGTGGATACTTCATTTCTCCGTAGAATACGGAACAAAATACACATGAAAGGAGTTACAGAGACAAAGTTTGGAGCTAAGATGAAAGGATGGACTATCTATAGACTACCCCACTCGGGGATCTATCCCAAATCGGTCACCTAATTCAGACACTATTGCATAGGACAGCAAGAGTTTGCTGAAGGGACCCTGATATAACTGTCTCGTATGAGGCTATGCCAGTGCCTGGCAAATATAGAAGTGGATGATCACAGTCATCTACAGGATGGAACACAGGGTTCCCAATGGAAAAGCTGGACAAAGTACCACAGGAGATGAAGGGGTCTGCAACCCTATAAGAGGAACAACAATATGAACTAACCAGAGCCCCCAGAGCTCTAGCTGCTTATGTAGCATAAGATGGCCTAGTTGCCCATCATTGGGAAGAGAGGCCCCTTGGTATTGCACTCTTTATATGCCCCAATACAAGGGAACACAAGAGTCAAGAATTGGGAGTGGGTGGGTAGGGGAGCAGGGCGGGGGGAGGGTATAGGGAACTTTCTGGATAGCATTTGAAATGTAAATTAAGAAAATATCTAATAAAAAAGAATGAGCAAAAAAAAAAAAAAAAAANGGGAAAATAGTTTTGCCATTTAGGAGTTTATTGCATGCATTTAACAGAGATTTTGTTTGCTAGTTTGCTTTCTAAGTAAAATAAGAGATGTTAGCATGTAAGCAGCTTTAGGAAAGAAAGATGGAGGAGTAATGAATTATTCAGGGTTACAGGGAAGTGCAGCATGTCAGTTTGAAGATGGCCATCACAATTTATTAGTGAAACCATTGGTACCTATCATGTACCATTCATTGTATGAGTGTAAGGGTGAGCTTTGGGAATCCGGCTTTGAAGAAAATAGCTCAATTTATTGAGAGCTAGGTATTTTGTCAGAAAGGAATAATAAAATGAATAAAAGACATTAGGATGTTGGTAAGAGTTTTTATTAAAATGATTGATAGATGATTCAGGGCTGGGCAACCAGCTCAGTAGGTAGAATGTTTCTCTAACATGCATGATGGGCATGGTGGTATATAACTTTATCCCAGAACTTGGAAAGTTGAAGTACAAGGACAAGAAATCCACTTACAAAGCAAGTTCAAGACCCACTTGGGGTACTTGAAAACTTGGTTCAAAACAAGAGTAGATAACTGTTTTGAAGCTGAATGAGAAGGAAAATAAATTATGGTGATAAGTTGGGAGAAATAAGATGTATACATTGGCTACAGAATGATTAAAATGGGAATAGTCAATAAAGTAAAAGTGTACAAATGATTGGATATGAAATAACTTCTATGATAACAAAGTTGCAGAGTCACAAGACTGAATAGCTGAGAAAAGGCCTTGGAAATGAGATAAAGAGCCAGAGTTTTGCATAGATGATTATTAGGGTAAATAGTACAGTCGATCAATTCTCTGAAGCTCTTGGTTTGGGAAAGAGGAGCCTGACCGAGATTCAGGCTGTTATAGATCATACGGCACTATGGGGATTCAATTCTTATAAGGGAAATGCCCAAATGCTATACTTAGTCAAGTTTGTTCAACACAGAGACAGAACCATTTTACTCATGTTACAGAATTGTGATTTGAAAGAAAAAATAACAAAATACCCATGAAAGGAGTTACAGAGACAAAGTTTGGAGCTAAGATGAAAGGATAGACCATCCAGAGATTTCACCCCACCGGGGGATCCATCTCATAGTCAGTCACCAAACTCAGACACTATTGCATAGGACAGCAAGAGTTTGCTGAAGGGACCCTGAAATAGCTGTCTCGTATGAGGCTATGCCAGTGCCTGGCAAATACAGAAGTGGATGCTCACAGTCATCTATATGATGAAACGCAGGGCCCCCAATGGAGGAGCTAGAAATAGAATGCCAGGAGCTGAAGGGGTCTGCAACCCTAGAAGAGAAACAACAATATGAACTAACCAGAACCCCCAGAGCTCGTGTCTCTAGCTGCATATGTAGCAGAAGATGGCCTAGTTGGCCATTATTGGGAAGAGAGGCCCCTTGGTATTACAATCTTTATATGCCCCAATACAGGGGAATGCCGGGGCCAAGAAGTGGGAGTGGGTGGGCAGGGGAGCAGGGCAGGGGGAGGGGAGAGGAAACTTTCTGGATAGCATTTGAAATGTAAATTAAGAAAATATCTAATAAAAAAAAGAAAAATAATAATATTGTTGTTGATCTGAAGGAGGCAGTGTGGTATCAGAAACAGTTGAGTTTGAATAGGGTTTGGATTGGGCTTGAATAATGATGACATTTGGTAATTTAACTTACCCTTTTAAGCCTGAGTTTTCAATAGACTAAAATGTGATTTCTAGTGCCTACTTTATGGAGTTGCTGTCAGGATGAAACCAGATAAAGCACTCTCCCTGGCAGATAGTTTGTCACTCTGTAATTTCTTTCTGCATGATGATCAGTGTCCAGTGAAATACCAGGTTGTGGGTAAAAGGCTTAGGTGATGCCCTAGTGAATTTAGGTAGAAAAATAGTTTTCTGAATTACAATTTTGTGCAAAATCACAAGCAAATGAATAGCTTACTAAAAAGCCATGATGCTTTATCCCTCAAATTCCTTTAGAATATGGAAATCTAATTCTATTCTCTGATGATTACAATTTAGTCTCTGGAGGTAATTGTAGCTAATTGTGATGTTATTATGAATAACTTTATAGAGATGAATGCAGCTAAACAATGCTGTTGATCACCTGAGGGTTACAACATGCTGAGAGATGAGAAAAGTAGGCCAGAGTCCTTTATTGAATATGGATTAGTGAATAAAAGCCAGGATTGTCACAACTTGATTCAAAAAGTATAAGTTTCTTCTAGCTCAAATTAGGCTATAGAGGAACAGAAAAATTAGTGATGATCCTAATGTATTAAGAGGTACAAGATATTGGCCCTTTTAGTCCAAATTCCCCCATGTACAGGGCTGAGACTTATGAATTGAACCCTAGCTGAGGAGCTATTGGGGACAGATGGCTGTGGGGGAGGGGGAGGGTCTGTTTTCATCAGTGTTGAGGCCCTGGTAGATTGACCACCTTCCAGTGGATGGTCCCACTCTCACAAATTGGACTTACTTGGCTTGAAAAAAATAGTGCATGAAGTTGGGAGGGGAAAAAGGATGATAGGGTATGGTATGGGAGGAGTTAGAGATGAGTGAAGTGGCTTTGATCAAAAATACATTATATGCATGTATAGACTTCTCAGACAATGAACTAAAATATATTAGCTTTATTAGTTATCAAACCCTGTGTGCTTTATTGAATAATTATTCTGTAGCGAAGCTCTTTCCAAGCCATGATTCAGCCTCATAATTGTTGATGCTCAATCTCTACAAGAGGAAGCTGCGGCTCCTACATGTCTAGAGCAGAGGCAGCATGTCTTTAAAGCCTGTGTCTGTGTCCTGTATCATGCCATCTCTAGAAAGAACTCCTGAAACCATAGATTCTGAAAATTTCTGAAAGGAACATGATTAATAAAATTTCTTATAAGACTGTATTAGTTAACAATCTACAGGGAAATAGCCTATAAGATGTATATTTATTCTATATTATTAGCTATACAACTAAATAATAAATATTTAAATAAACAAACAAACAAACAAATAAAGGCTCCATTTAAAGAGCTCTCTAAGAATGCACAAATATAATTTCCTATTTTAGTAGGTAGCAGAGCCCTCTTAATGGCTGATCGAAAGTTATATGGGGTAGATAACTGTTCAAGAACAAACAGTCCATAGTTTACAACAAACAACATTCTATTATAAAAATCCAGCCTTTGCTAGTTACTTTGAAAGGATACTACTTGAGGGATGGGAAGCATTCCTTTACTGTATCTTTTGCAATAATAATAGTATTAATAAAATTGAAAATGCCAATTTCAAACTGTCTGAAAACTCAATTGCAAATTACATTTAGGTAATTCTGTTCCCCTTTCCATAGATATTTGCAGGAAAATACATTGAAAGAAGTATTATTAACTTTCAGTATTGTAAGTGTTATAGTGTTCAAATAGCTTTACTGATATAACTTTCATGCAACAATGATGGTTAACTAATATAGTATACAGGAATGATGGTAAACAGAATGCTATTGTCTGCTTCTATTGTCACGCATATGTTCTGAGTGTGCTTTACATTTGCTTGTCTGTTTGAGGCTTGTTCTTCCTTTGTAGCCCAGTCTGGACTAGAACTCACCTCCTACCTCAGCTTTCCAAATGCTGGAGTTTCCACTGTGTGCCTCCACATCCAGGCCGCCTGTGCTATTTGTTTGAGTACTAGGAAGAAGATCTTTTTCTCCTTTCTTCCTTCTCCTCCTTTTGAGACAGTCTCACACTGTACCTTAGATTTGCCAGGAATTCTCTATGTAGTCCAGGCTAGCCTCTCAAAAAGAGTGTCAATCTTCTTCCCTCAGCTAAGTGCTGGGATATCAAGTGTGCGCCATTATACTTGGTCTTCTGTGTTGTTGAAGCATGGAGAATATCTCCTCCCACTGTCCTTCTTTCTTTTGGGATAGTGTTTCACAGTGGAGCCTGGCCTGAACTTATCAAGTAGCCCAGGTTAGCTTCTCAAGCTAGTAGCAATCCTACCTCCACTTCAGTACTGGATTGTAGATATTGAGCCATTCCTGACATTTCTCTGGGTTTTAGGGTCTGAACTCCAGTCACCTTGCTTGCACAGTAAATGCCTTAATGCAGAGCTGTTTCCCACACCCCACTTCCTGCAGTTTTGACAAGCCAGTTTAGCCCTCCTTAATAATTTAAAAGACTGAAGTGGACCAGCAACTAAGGACTGGGAAGATTTGGAGGAATTTTAGATACATCTGGTCTGCAGGGAACTTACTAGGACTTGTCATGTGAACCAAAACATTGTAACAATAGTTGTAATTTGATGGACATTCCATCAAATCTGGGGCTTCAATCACATTAAATGTTACCCTCTTTCTTATATCCCATTAAAATGTGAGCTTCCTAAAGGCAGGGTCTGCTTCTTCTTGTCATGGATGGATTTCCAGACCCTGGAGGCACAAAGAGAGTGCCTAAGGTAATCTTCAAAACTGATAAATGACAGAGCAGCTCTGTCTGATAGTTCTTTACTTTTGATCTACTAATACTGTCTCAGCAGATGAAACCATATGGTTTTAGGCATGATCGTAAAAGAGAGAGTTTGAGTTTTAGAGTTGGACAGATCTAAATTCTATCACACACTGGCTATTTATTCACAATGTGAACAAAATCACTTCACTTTGAAGTTACAATTTTTCTATTCTGATTCTGAAACGATTGCAAAATGCTGCAGCTAACCCATTCTAGCTGTGAGCAGAAAGGTCAAATAGAGTATAAAACAAACAACTCAAGGACAGATTACAATAAAACCGTGACAAGCTGTCAGCTTAACACCGAAAGACAAAGGAGTAAATAATCCCAACTACCTCATTTGCATCAGTATCTGTTTGGGTGGAAGAAAACACCAGATATTGGTGGACAATGAAACAGAGTACTGCAAAACATTGCAAATGGGCCAAGGGGTAAAGTTCAGTGGTAGATAACTTACCTTGTGGACTGAGCCCCTAGATCCATCCCCAGCCACACAAACAGTAGTGACCAAAATGATATGCAAATAGCTGCTGAACCTAGGAGTGTTGCTCAGTCTGGTACTAGATGGATGTAGAAGATGGACAGTGGTTCAGCATTAACTTTGCATATCATTTTTTCTGATATATTGTTTTCTACTGATGCCTTAACAGATTACCCCATACTGCATGTTTGGAAACAGCACACATTTATTATTTTGCAGCTTGGTACCTTAAGAGTCAACACAATCTCTCTAAGCCAAAGATGTTGGTAGGGTGTGTTCCTTCTTTGGAGGCTCTGGAGAACCCACTCCCTCACCTTTCACATTCTCCGTTTAGGGTCCTCTTCCTCTCCAATCAAGAGTTTCAGTTTTCCTAATCCTACACCATCATCCCATTAGTACTTCCCCTTCTGCTGCCAAATCTCTCCCGACTTCTCCCTAGATTCTTAAGTCTCCTGGCATTTGTAATGGTCCTACTTGGTCAATCTATGATGGTCTTTCCATGATCCCAAATGTGATCAAATTGTAAGAATGCATTAAATATATTTGTGTTGCTTACACACCAATTTATATAAATACAACCTGCTGAGTCTGTTTTCATTGTTTGTCTGTACCACTCTACACTGAACAATCAATAAAGAGTCTCATCCTTGGGAGTTCATTCTCCCTATACCAGAAGTCAATGGTTGCCTGCAGTTATTTGTCTAGAGGTGGAACCCTGAAAAAATTCCCCCCTCCCATGTTAATATATCCATGGGTATCACCATTATTTCAGTCTGATTCATGCAGGCATTTCCATGAGACACTGTTTCTCAGTAGATTTCTTTGTTTTCTGGTTCTTATAGTCTTTCTTCCCTCTCTTACATGATATTCACTGAGACATAGATGTGGGAGCTGTGATATAGCTGTGTTCACTGGGGCATGGCCTTCACCCATCTGTTGAACTCTGTGTTATTACTAGTCCTTTCCTGTGATGGTCTCCATTTGTTGTAAAGAGGCTTCTTGGAGAAGTGGTAGAGGTAGAGAGGTAATAGCTATACTCATCTGTGGCATAAAGCTAAAATTTAGGACATAGTAAGGAAGTATGCTGGGTAGCAGAGTGGAAGTATTAGATTCTCTTCTAAGATCCATGACGTCACTAGCCAAAGGAAGCTTACTGCATTTCTAGTACCAGGTACAATTTCTGTCTTGTTCATGGGCCTAAAGTCCTATTAGACAACTGTTGGTTGCCATTGGCATGTGAATGCCAAATATTGTACCTTTATGTATGTTTTGCCATACTGGTAATTTGTCATGATTCATAGATATTGCCATTGTGTGGTGGGGCTGTTTAATTGTCTCCTTCCTTTAACAGCTTCAGTATTATCTTCTAAAACCATGGAAGCTAGATTTCAGAAAAGGAACTTTCACATCTGATCCAGCTTTAATCATCCAAGTCCTATGTCCTAAGTGTTTGGTGTCTTCAGAAATAGGGACCCACCCTTAGCACCTAAGGGGCAACCAAAGGCTATATAGATAAAATTAATTGTTTTGTGTGTCACTTGGACTACCTTGTCCAGCTGTTCCAAAGGAGGTGTCTCCTGCTTGCATCATCTCCCAACTGAGGCCAGACAAGCCTTGTTGGGGAATATATGCCACAGTCAGACTATACCTTTAGGAAAAGCTCCCTTTCCAGTTGTTGGAGGACCCACATGAAGACTGAGCTGCATGTCTGCTATATATGTGTTGGGAGCCTCAGTCCAGCCAGTGTGTGCTCTTTGGTTGGTGGCTTAGTCTCAGAGCTTCTTAGGAGTACAGGTTAGTACAGGATAAGAACTCCATTCCCTGTGGATTTCCTATCCCTTTCAGGGCCTTCATAGATTGGAACAGAAAAGAAAAATCTCCTACCACATAATAATCAAAACACTAAATGTAAAGACAAAGAAAGAACATTAAAAGCTTCCAGAAAAAAGGTCATGTAACATATAAAGACAAACCTATCAGAATTACACCTGACTTCTCAACAGAGACTCTATGTCTGGACAGATGTCTTGCAGACCCTGTCTAACAGACTGCAGATGTCAGCCCAGACTACTATACCCAGCAAAATTCTCAATCACCTTAGGTGAAGAAACCAAGATATTCCATGACAAAGCCAAATTTAAACACTATCTTTCCCCTAATTGACCCCTACAGAAGATTCTAGATGGAACATTCCAACACAAGGAGGACAACTATAACCAAGGAAACACAAGAATTTAATTATCCATACCAAAACCCAAATAAGAGAATTACACATACTCAGTAACACCTCCAACATCAAGATAGCAGGAACTAAAATTATTGGTCACTAATATCTCTCAAAATCAATGAATTCAATTCCTCAATAAAAAGAAACAAGCTAACAGATTGGATATGTAAACAGAATCCATCATTTTTCTGGATACAAGAAACACACCTCAGTAATAAAATAAATCCTATCTTAAAGTAAAGGGCTGGAAAAAGGTTTTCCAAGCAAAAAAAGACCACAGAAACAAGCTGAAGTAGCCATTCTAATATCTAATAAAATAGACTTTCAACTGAAATCAGCAGTAATTGAAAGAGATGGGGAAGGACACTTCATATTCATCAAAGGAAAAATCTATCAAGATAACATCTCAGTTCTGAACATCTATCCCCAAAATGCAAGAGTACTCACGTTCATAAAAGAAACTTTACTAAGGCTCAAATCACACATTGAATCCCATACAATAATAGTGAAGGGTCTTCAACACCCTACTCTCACCAATGGACAGGTGACAGAAACAGAAACTAAACAGAGAAACAATGAAACTTACAGACATTATAAACCAAATAGATCTAAATATCTACAGAACCTTTCATCCAAAACCAAAAGAATACACACTCCATAGAGCATTCTCCAAAAGTAGACATAATTAGTCACAAAGCAAGTCTCAGCAGATACAAGAAGATTGAAATAATCCCTTGCAATTTATCAGATCACCATGGGTTATGGCTGGACTTGAACAGCACCAGAAACAACAAAGTCCAAAACTCATGGAAATAGCTATTCAATGATATCCTTATGTCTTAATGACTTGTTTCTCTGGTGGATAGAAGATGATACTACTTAAAAGACAAGCTATTGCTCCTTTGTCCTCAGTCTGAGATGATGCTGGCCAACCTCACTTGTCCTCAGTCTGGGATGATGCTGGCCAACCTCACTATAATTAGAGCCATATTGTTATCTTCAGTTTTTAAACAGTCGTATCAAAACCAACTAAAAGGAAAGAGATACAATAAGGTTAAAACCAATATTTTATATAACCCAGTATGTTAAAAATATCATTTCAAATAATATTTAAACACTATAAAATTATTAATGAGGTATTCTGCAAAGATTTTATTTGGTTGAACTCTTTCTCTTTTCACATACAGTATTTTTCCATCAGGATGGCCACAGATCAAAAACTCAGTTACCACATGTGGCCGGGGGCTATATCTTTGGACAAAACAGATCTAGCTTACTGCCTGGCACAGCAACACTCTGTAGTTTGTGTAACAACATATTAAGTGAACTAAAGGAGAGCCAGCAAGAGTACTCACTCCCAGAAGGGAAGAGTGCCAGTATGCATACATGCCCATGGCTTAAGCTTCATTAGATCTTGCATAAAAATCAGAAACAAAATCTAACGTCTCCTGAACAAATCTATTTCAGTTTCTACTTTGGCAATCTTAACCATTCGGATTAGGCACAGTTAATTTCCTGTAAGGAAGGCACATTCACCACAGTAAACATTTACAGGAGCCTCTTTTAGGACTCCTGTGAGTAGGAGGCAATTAACTTGGGAGACAAAAAATACCCCATATTTTCAAACATTTCCAGAAGTTTGCTTTGCCTTTCATGTCGAGTTCCTTTCTAATATTATCCCTAAAGTGCAGTTTCAGAACTGACTCTGCTAACCTTGGCATCTCTGATCACTTTGAAGCTAGTCAATAGTCTGAACACAAAGCATTTCTTTTCAGTCTTGTGACAGGAAAATAAGCCTACATCCCTCCTACAGGAAGACCCCAACTTCGAGCGTCAGAGAGGGATCTCTCAAACAAAGACAACTGGCTGGTGTCCAGGGACTTCAGCTTTCTCAAGACTGTCTTAGGATTGCTTTTTCTTTTTGTGTTCTGGTCCCCTTCCCACAAGGCACCACAACCTTTTTTTTTTTTTTTAAACATATGCACACATTTCCTCACAAACATTGCTCATGCAAAGTTGGCTGAATGAGGCTTATGAACAGAGCAGTGTGTGTGATCAGGCAGGATGCTAAACTATAATCAGAATTGAATTGCTCTTTCTTCTGTCAGTAGATGGACTATAGAAGGAGAAAAACTATATATCCACATCATCTTGTATTGTTCCTTCACTGTATGCATACCCAACAGATAGGCAAAGAATGAGGTATGGATTCAATTGCTAAATAGTACCAAATGAATGGAAGCAAATACACCCAAGATGAGTATATTGTTCCCCAATAAGAAGACGTAGGCTAACAGACTGGATATGTAAACAGGACCCAGCATTTTGCTGCATACAAGAAACATATTTCAGTGACAAAGACAGACACTCTCAGAGTAAAGCGCTGGAAAACAATTTTCCAAGCAAATGGTCCAAAGAAAAAAGCTGGAGTAGTCATTCTAATATTGAATAAAATCGTCTTTCAACCAAAATTTATCAAAATAGATAAGGAAGGACACTTCATACTCATAAAAGAAAAGCATCTATCAAGATGTACTCTCAATTATGAACATCTATGCTTCAAATGCAAGGGTATACACATTCATAAAATAAACGTTACTAAATCTCAAAGCACACATTGCTTCTCACACAATAATAGTGAGGGACTTCAACACCCAACTCCCAGCAATGGACAGATCAGGAAAACAAAACTAAACAGAGACACAGTGAAAACTTATAGCTCTGAGTGCCTCAAAAAAGAAATAGGAGAGAGCATACAGTAGCAGCTTGACAGCACATCTAAGATCAACAATCAACAAATGGGACCTCCAAAGGACACTCTCAATAGTATAAAATGGCAACCAACAGATTAGGAAAAGATCCTCTCCAACCCTACATCTGATAGAGGGCTAATATCCAATATATACAATGAATTCAAGAAGTTAGAGCCCAGAGTGCCAAATAACCCTATTAAAAATGGAGTACAGAGCAAAACAAAGAATTCTCAACTGAGGAATTCCGAATGACCGAGAAGCACCTAAAAAAACATTTAACGTCCTTAGTCATCTGGGAAATGCAAATCAAAACAACCCCGAGATTCCACCTCACACCAGCTCTGGTTGGTTTTCTTGGAGTCATTGTTCAATGGACACCTCCTTGGACACTTGCAATCTCAGAAGTTAATTAACTTGGAACCATGAAAAAGAGTTAAAATAGCAGATGAAAATTTGTCAAAGCATGAAATCTTAGCCTTTGGCCTCCTCTCGACAAAATACTTAGTACTGCAAAGGGAGAAATCATAACTTTATCAAAGAGGATACTGACACATAAGGGCTTAACTGTACAACCAAAGTTAGTATTAAGAGGAAAATACTCTACGTCCTGACACATCACTTCTGCAGGATTCTTTCCCCAAAGTGCTTAACCTGACTAAATGAATTTACTCATGATGCAGCCATAAGCTACTAAAGCACACCCTATAATAGTGATATGGTCTAAGAGACAAAACCAAACAAAGCAAAAACCAAAACAACAACAAAAACAAAGACAAACACAGGAATTCTTTAAGTTTAAAACAACACTAGTAACTGATATAGATTATATATAATCTTGCATATAAATTTGCTCATTGAGTCTTGGCTTTATAAGAGAATCTGCTTACCTTTCTATATCTTGCTCCTAAATGTTCAAGAAAGTAATGTGTATAAATAATATATATGTAAAGTAGAAGGGCTTACTGGTTAATAACCAGGAGGCTTATACAAAATGCATACAGAAATTCTTTGTTTCACTTGAACTTCTTTTATAAGTGTGTTTTTCCAAAGCACAAAGCATAAAGAGAATCAATGGTAAGTAAAAATTCTACTGAAATTTGCTTATGAACATAAATAGGAGTTAGCAACAAAAGTAATAATGTTGATGGGAAAACATGGTAAGACTACAGTATTAGACAGCATTGCATGATTTCATAACAGGAAGGATTTTACAACCATTGATAAATTTATCATAAACTATACATAAGGAAATATAATGTAAGAAGTTATCATGGAAGGATAGGGAAGGGAAAATATTGTAATAATATTATAATCATGAAAGATAATACAGCTAAAAAGTAGAAAATTTGAGAAATTGGAACACCAAGCAAACTTACAGTACATATGTTTTGAATAACATAATTAGTGTGCATTATTTAATAGGTACAGCATAGAGAACCTTGCTTCTGACAAGTAGAAAACTCAAATTGCTTTTAGCGATCATGAAACTCATTTTTAAAAATTGACAACATTCTAAGCAATAAAAACAACTTCAAAAATTCCAAGGAATATTTCAGCAACCACATATTAAAATCTACAATGCAGTAAGTCAGAAATACATTTAAAAAATAACTTTCTTTTCCCCCTTCATGAAATTGGAAAGGGAGGGATATAATTCTAAATACTTGATGTGCTATAGAAAAGCTTAATAAGATTTATGAAATATTTAACATTGACTTGAAATAAGAACACAGCTCTAATAGAAACACAGCTAAAAGAATGTCTGGGGAAGAACTATAGATTTCAAATACATATTTTTGGAAACAAGAAATATTGAAAATGAATGAAATGAACTGCAACTCAGAAAGACTGAAAACAATAATACAATACCCTCAGAAAGCAAGACAGAAAAGCGTGAGACAAACGTGAAAGTATGGGGAGGATTAGGGTCAACAATGCCTAGCCACACTGATGGGTGGGTGAGAGTGTGCAATCCAACACGTATGAATTCATTTCACTAATGAATGTTTTTACATACTGAATTAGATACTGGCCTTGCGGCAAGGATGTTAAAGCTTGATCTTTAGCAGATCTTTAGGTTGAATTTTGAACTTAGGTGCTAGATCGAGAACAAAAGCTTCTGGAGGTTCACCTCTTATCTACCGCTAACACCCCTTATGCTAGCAGAATTCTACTGATCCTTGGAAAGTATTTTCCATGTGTGTCTTGATTTTGGACTGTAGTATAATGACAATTTCTTATCTTTTTTGTTGTTGTTCAGATAACTTAATAATAATTAAACATTAAAAATTAATAATTTAACATTCTTTCCCCCCTAAATGACTACCCACACTTCCATGATCAACTCTCACCTGAACCACGTGGTCGAAACTTTGCCCCTGTGAATTTTATTATGTGTGTCTGAGACTTGGCATTTCTACTCCCAATACTTCTTATATAGTACATATTTGGAATTATATTATAATTCAAATTAAGTAGCCCCCATTTTTTAAAGCTGAGAGCATCACTTAATAAAGAGCATTTGGTTTCCAAAAGCAAAGCTTTGTTCAGGATTGGATTTCACTCCTTTTTCAGTGACTGAGGGGAATACACCAAATCAAATATGTTCAATTCAGCTATAACATTTTATAGACAACTGCTCTAGTATACAAGGAATGAGTAAATCCACAAAATCTCTATATGTTTATTTACCAGGGTTATGTTTTCATCACTGTTCATACATGTGTTATCTAGCACCACTGCCTAACATACTCTAAGACTAGTGTTTTCCTCTGTGTTTTTTGATACAATCTGATTAAAACCAGAAGCAAACACAATTCTGCCACTTTTATCTTTCTGTTAGGAGTAAAGCAGTTATTCCATTTGGGAAAAATAAAGGCAGCATTTCAAACTTGAAAAATGTCCCAAACAAAAATATAATATTTTACAGTGTGACAAGCAGGGCCAGTGTGGCAGCATGTGTGTATAGGAAGAAGAAATGAGTTTCTTTGCAGTTAGACTTTTCCATGTTATGGAGTCAAGTAAGTCTCAGTCATGTGTAGAGGTAATGGTAAGGACATTGAACCAATAGCAAAGCTCTATCCTTTGAAATATTAAGGGATGCACGGATTCACAGCTAAAGCTCTGACTTTGGACTTAGACACACCTGGATCTAAACGCAGCACTGATTTATAAAGGTATGGCTTTGCTTTTCAAGTCTCTAAAATGGGAACGATCATGGTGCTTGTGTGATGAGCTGCTTGCCAAGCAAGATAAATGGAGCTACATGTTGGATTAAAGATTCACAGCAGAACTGCCCTTAATCTCAAAGACACAGCTGGCACAGAAAAATAAAAATTCAATCAATCCAGGCATGGCATGACATATGTATACTATTAGCCCTCAAGAGGCAGGAGGCTGGTACAAGGTTGAGTTCATCCTGGACTGTGTAGTGAGATCATGTCTCAAACAACATGAAGCTTTGTAAAAACCCAAACAGAATAAAATGCAGAACTGTTTCACAGTTCCCTTGTGGTATCCTGGCAATAGAAATAAGATGGGGAATCCTGGAAATAGAGGTTCTTGTTCTATTAAATAATGCCGTTGCTGTAGAAACCAAGTGAAGGGGATGAGACTCTAGTCAGTGTAACAAAGTTTACAGGCTACTATGGCCTGAGAGCCACTGTTATGAAGAGCACCGTAGAACCGAGTCCATTCCTCACTCTTCTTAAGATCCAATGTGGCTGATAATCCCTGACAATTACATGTAGGACACAACTAAACTTGTGTGCAAACAGTTTTCTATCACACCCTTCTGAATTATCATGTTTTCTGAATTCTGTGGTTGTGTTTCTTTCTGTCCATCGGTTTGTTTTCCTTTCTTCTTATGATGTTCAAATCTCCAACCTTCCTCTCTGTTCTGTTTATAATTTACTCTTTTTTTCCACATTATAACAATAATATTTAATGTAAATCTCTTTTGAGTTTGTTCAGCACTAGCTGGCACTTTGTTTATGACAGCTACATGAATCACTGTAGATTGCAGCTATTGCAATGATCTTGCTGTTTTTTACTTGGAAGTAAGCCATTGAGAAAAGGTTGTCTAATTTATCAAATTTCTCCCATAATACTACTTGCAACACGGCAGACATTAAATTCATAGTTACTGATAGGAAAGTTACATCACAAATGTATTTCTGAGTGGAGGACAAATGTGACCCATCAAGATGTTCTTTTTTTTTTTTTTGGATTAGACAATGGTAATAGCCACATTAAAATTTCATTTTGCTGCCCCATAGAGACATTGCAGGGATAGATGGCTCCTCTGTCACATGTGCATCAATATGGCAGAGAGGAGAGATGCTATGTCTAAGCTTAGTGTTATGACCTGTGAGCATCTAAATGACTAGACACCTAACATTCCCCCCAAGAGTGAGTTTGCAATGACCACAGGTCCTGCATTGGGCAGGCCTGGATGGGCTCTTAGGGTGGGTAGCAAGCTGGAGATGATATAAACCCCTTCTAGGACTATGCAGCCCATTGGCTGAGAAAAGGAGACTAGAAGTACCACACCCAGGATCTTGGGCCCCAGGCAGGAGTAAGTATGATATAGATAACCCACATGGGCAGGCCCCAATGGAGAATGAGCACTAGTCTGTTTCTATGGGGCCTCCTCAGGGAGCTAGCCTGAGATGATCACCAGCCTTGTGCTGTGTAATCCTGGAGTGGCAGACCATACTTGAGATGGCCCTGCCCAGTGCCATAATGCACAAGCAGGGCTTAATACTGCTGAGACCATTCCAGAGATGACCCCAGACACTCAGAGAACCTAAGGTGCCACTAAGAGAAGCAAGTAAGTGTTGGAGAAATGAAAGAGAAAGAGAAACAGAAGGTGTGGGCACAATGAAGAGGCAGGACTGGAGACTTAAGGGTAGCTAGGAACAGTCTGATACGAGTATCTGATGATGCTATCTAGGACCACAGTGGGGTCCTGACCTATGCTACCACCAGGGGCTCCATCTGGGTCCTCGGTCCTGCAACGGCAAGGGTCTGTAAGCACCAAGTGCGGGCAGACATCCATGGTCTGGGCTGCCTGGGGGCATGTTGATGTCTATAAGCTGTGTAGAACTGCTGTCATCTCTTGCCTGGGCCTGAGAACTGTCCCTGAGGGTGTGAGGAGACCTGATCCCATCCCTTGCCAGCTCAGGAGAGCAGATCAGAATATCACCCAAGAAGCAAAGTAGAGCTGGCCCTGCTGCTCGTATCCTGTGCAGTGGCATGAGAAAAGGAAAGATACCCTTTCCCCCTTTTTCCCTGTGACAGGAGGGAGAACTGGCCCTGGGGTCGTGAGAGCAGATCAGCTGCCCCTGCCCTTCACCAACTGCAGCCCTTGGGAGAGCGGATTGTGTACCTCACCTGGGCAGCACAGTGGAGCTGACTGGTGGCAGGAGCAAGGTTCTGAGCACGGGGCAGCATGCCCCGTTTCTGGTCTGCTGTGTGGTGGCATCAGTAAGGGGGAAAGAGAACCCCTCTCTTCCCATTAGCCCTCACCACTTGCCTCAGGAGGGTGAGCTGGCCCAACCAGGGTCACAAGAGGAGAAATAATCCTGCCCCTCACCTGCCATAACACTTGTGAGAAAGGGCCCTGCACCTCACCCGAGGAGCTCAATAGAAAGACTCTGATGGCATTGGCACGAGTGAGCCAGCCCTGAGGGTGTGAGTGTGGGAGAGCTGGCCTCACAACTTGTCTGCTAAGCTATGACATGCCCTCCCCTCCCATTGCCCCTTGCCACCTAAGAGAGGCAGGAGGGACGACCCTGGGGTTATGAGCACAGGAGAGCAGTACAGTAAAACTAGCTCTAGATGTGGGGATAGGAGGTGAACTGGCCCCAAGGGCTTGAGAGAGCCGACCCTGACTCGTTCCTGTTGCACAGTCACACAGACAAGGGGAAGATACCCTCTTCGCTGTTGAAGAACCTTGCTATTAAGGCAGCAGTCCGCCCATGACCAAAGGCTTTCTGAGCTCAACACAAAATGGGGGACTCCCTTTCTCAGCAGGGCTTTCGGCTTCTGCCTGTCTCAGACTCTCTCTGTCTGGAGAATGTTCCTGAACACAAGTCGCCTTGTCTGAAAGGTGACTTTGTATAGAACTTTGTGCAAGGTTGCATAACAGCACACACATTGCCACTCGGGCTTCCTGTCCACGTGATAAGATAATTAGGTGCTTGTACTATAACCAATCAGCCTTGATGCCCTGACCAATTAACCCTTTCCACCTGTACTGGCTAGGTTTGTGTCAACTTGACACAGCTGGAATTATCACAGAAAAAGGAGTTTCAGTTGGGGAAATGCCTCCATGAGATCTAGCTGTGAGGCATTTTCTCAATTAGTGATCAAGGGCCCCTTGTGGGTGGGACCATCTCTGGGCTGGCAGTCTTGGGTTCTATAAGAGAGCAGGCTGAGCAAGCCAAGGGAAGCAAGCCAGTAAAGGACATCCCTCCATGGCTTCTGCATCAGCTCCTGCTTGAGTTCCAGTCCTGACTTCCTTTGATGAACAGCAGTATGGAAATGTAAGCCGAATAAACCCTTTCCTCCCCAATTTGCTTCTTGGTCATGATGTTTGTGCAGGAATAGAAACCCTGACTAAGACACCACCCATACCCCCAAAAAGCTCTTATGTATACTATCCCTGAAACAATAATGTAGATTCATCTTACTGTAGCAGTCTCTGGAGGTCATTCTGCCTTTAATCACAGCCACCTGAATCTTGCTCTCCAACTCTGCTCTCTTTATTCCTTCAGGCTGGTGGCCTCCCATTCCTTATCACTTGCCACCTACCTTGGGTAGGAGAGCTGGCCCTACTGTGGCCGTGAGAGGATGAGAGATGGTCCTGCCCCTCGCCTGCTGTAGCACTTCAGAAAGCAGGCCCTTCATCTTGCCTGGGCAGCAGGGCAGAGCCAGCCCTGTTTGCAGGGGTCACTGATGAGTGGTCCGGTGGTGTGGGTGCAGGAGAGCTGGCAAACTGAACAGCTCAGGAAACTCTCCGAGGCTTTGAATTGGCTCACCTCAACCTCTACCCCACTGGAGTGCATGGAGGGGCCAGTTCTGCAGGCCTAAAGCTACAGGATCTTCATGACATAAGACAGCAACAGATATCCGAGAGGAGTCCCAGTGAGGTTCTAATATTGATAGTGTAACAGAAGCCAGTGGCCTCTTAACAGGTCATTGCAACATTTACACGCATTAAAGTGTGGACAAGTGCTAGGACACACTGTGCCACATTACAGCTTCCACAACAAAACTTCCCAGTTTTGAAGGTCCTATGTATGTTACCTATGTAACTGTGAGGCTACAACATACCATAGGGACCACAGGAGCCTCTCTAGGCTCTGGAGGACAGATGCTGCCTATAAATTCACTTTCAGTAATAAAGGAGGCAGGCTGGGAAGTCAGAATCATTAGCTGGCTGAAGCAATGCACTAATGCAGAATAAAACATTCTACAGCCTGCCATTTATTACCCCCTTGGCTGGCATAAAGCTGTTGTTGAGTTATTGGCTGTAGCATAGATGCAGAAGCAACAATGTAATATAATGTATATTATATACAAATGCAGGCATATGGGCCCTGAATCTGTAGACAGGTGCTTCCATTTCACCTCGTTCCTTTCACTTAACTTAGTGTTAGGAATAGGACATAAGATATAGTAAATCATTTGAATCTCTTCAGTTACCTCAGAGTGGTGCCATCTCTTTGGTTTAAAATCATTTTGATTACTCTCAGTACATCCTGGGAAGGGGGGCAGTGAAACCCCAAAACACTTAGCCAAATGTTTCCCATTCTCTTGAGATTCATCTTTGTAAAAGTAGGTGTCATAAAAACTTGACTTTGAATAATATAATGATATATCAGGATTTTAATATTTAATCTTAATAGTTCCTATAAACAAGGAAAGAATGTTGGACTGTGAACAATAATGGCCATTTGAATTTTCTTTCCATCTTACCTGAATTTATATCATCAGTCTGGAAAAATTTGGAACATTATCTGGGAACATAAAAGATTTCTTTTTGCAGCTAAAGTGCAAATCCAACTCACAGCAACTCCCATCTTGGGAGTCATAGGAATATCAGAAGAAAAACATTGAACCCTCCCTCCCTAGAGTCAGCCTAAAACCATGGAACCACTGTAAAATGTGATCTACTGAATATAATTGTGCCATATGTAGTATAAGGCCATAGCAAAACACCCACTTACAAAACAAGAAGGATTTGTGTTCTAATTCTCCACTGTTTATGTGCTTTCTGATTGAGCATTACAGAATCTCTCAGAGACTCAGTTTAACTAATCTGTAGCATATAAATAACATACCTACCCAATAGAGTTATGAAATTTTTAAAGGTCCTAATGGAAAGAGTGCCTAACATAGAGTCTGACACTCATTAAGATACCAACAAATGATAGTGGCTCACTGCTAATCTCATCTTTGTCGCCTTCACCTCTACCACCATCTAAGAGAATATACGGCAAATGTGCACAGCCATCAAGAGGGAGAACACACTTTCAGATGTCAAAGTCGAATCACTACAAGATAAACTGCTCAGCTCAGGATTGTTTGTTTGCTTGTAAGAAATACAAATTCAGTTCAATTTACTTGAAGGGAAACCAGGATGCTTCTGGAAGGAGAAGGAGTAGCTTACAAGAAGCATGGTAGAGAGCATTTATAGCAGATAATCAAACAGAGGGACTGACTGACGATCACCAGGTCCATCTGCCTGTCTCTCATCTCTGCTTGATGGTTTTATTTTCTCCTGTTATCAGGTGACCTTTGCTTTGCAGCATATATCACAGCTCCTGGCATTTACCAAGGCTTGAGTCTAATAACTTAAAAACAAATGAGGAAACAGCATTTCTCTCTCAGCTTCTCCTTTCTTTCTGTGTAGGATTTGACCCTCAGACACTTTCTTGGGCCAATCAGCATGAACATAGATTCTATGATTATCCTATCTTGGCCTCTGTACCCATTTGTGTGGCCTGAAGCAGGCATATCTCATGGGCATGGGATGGAGGAAGGTTAAGAGTAGGAATTTTACAGCTCATGTATGACCATTTGGGCAAGCGGAGAGGCAACTCTTTAAACACTACAGAAAAGAGCATTACCCCAAGTCAGCTAGCCACTGTTTGAAATTAGCTGATAATAGCCCTTATGGTGAGATATTCTTGGCTTATTGGAAAGCTTATCTTCATTTATTTACTGGTAAAATGAAATTATACAAAAGGGGCTCAAATACCATTTTACTAAATGGCCACCATCATTTGGGAGGGTGTATCCTGGTTAGAAGCTTTGCTTGAAGAAGGCGGTGGAATAAAAGACAAGGAGAGGGATGGAGATTGCACTTGGACTGGATTCTCTCCTGAAGCCAGACTATGTGCCCATGAAAGGTGTTGGCTACTGTAGCAATCCTAAGAATAGCTAAGTGGAAGCTGCAAAACACTTTACTAAGGGCCCTTAAATGCATCATTCTCCCTTCTGGCCTACCACCCACCAGAGGAAGTGGAAAAGAAAGGTGAATAAGAAACAACAGCTGTAGACCTGTTTAGATATAGTTCTATGGGGCTATTCCAATCTTGGTTGTCAGCAGTTCAGTCTACTGGGCGATCAGCACTCAGGAATCAGCAACAACAGTTTGATCCAGAAGAAACTGCAATTGATCCAAGTCAGCAGAAGCAGCAAGAAGCTGCCAGAATATCATGATAAGTTCTTTGGCAAGTTATTCTCTACCAAGTCATGAGAAGCAAAGATCGGTAACATCATGCAAGGTGAACCAATGCTAAAGCTTCCTCAGTGAATACTAGAAAGGTGGAGCAAGGAGAACCAAAGCCAGTCTCTTCTCACTGTGAGGTCATATTCAGATTCTTTCTAAACAGCACACATCCTCTCATGTGTCTGCTTCAGCCAAACATTTTTTTCACATATCTGCTTCAACATTCTTTTACATGGCTGTTTTAGCAAAACATACTCTCACCTGTCTACCCCAGCAAAAACATGATATTACTGAGTTTCCAAAGAAATCAGAAATCACCACCTCACTTAGTAGTTTGCTTAAGGTGGGCTTTCATTATCTTCATTAAATAGAAAATTTGAGAAGCTCCGGGGAGTAGTTTTGCCTGGAGTGCAGTTATATAGTCTATAGGAGACAAGACCACAGTCTTGAGTTATTTAGCTAATTTATAAAGGCAAGAAGGAACCTGGTCCTCAGGACTTTTCTCACTGGTTCTGGTGTATTTATTTTCATTAGTTTTCTAGGAATTCTAGAAAAAATAAACTTTTGTCTCAAAGTGTGTGTGTGTGTGTGTGTGTGTGTGTGTGTGTGTGTATTCTTTCACTTTTCTATTTTTTAATTCTTTTGAAACAGATTCTTATGATATAGCCTAGGGTAGTCTTAAACTCAGGATACTCCGGCCCTTGCCTCCTGAGCACCAAGATTATAGTCAGGCACCAAAACACTTAGCTTTTTAAATGTATTCTTAGTAATAAAAATATTTCAAAATACTTATGGTCCTGAAGAGATGGGTCAGTCAGAAAGTGTCCACTGTGCAAGTATGGAGACCTAAGTTCATATCCCCAGAACTCATGTCTAAGATCTGAGTATGACAACATGTGCTGGTAAGTTCAGTATTGGAGATGTAGAGATGGGAGGCTCCCTCAGAAACACTGGTTAAGCAATCTAGTCAATTGGTGATCTCTGGCTATAGTGGAACATTCTGCCTCAAAAATTATGCTGGATAGTGATTGTGAAAGTCACCTGTATTAATATCTGGCCTTCACACATGGGCACACACACATACACTTACAAGATTTCACAGTCACACATAATAAAACCACCGCCAATTTATAAATTAATTAGTTTATTGTATTTTTTATTCAATGCTAAAATTCATTTTAAACTGTCTGAAATTATTTTTATAGAAGATTCAGTCCTATTTATACATAAAACATAATTTATTTCTAGTTGGTCATATTAATTTATATTTGTATATAACATAGCTGTATGCTCTATACATACTCAATGAAGTTTTTGCTATATTAATTACTTTTTCTCATTGTTCTATGATATAAACTTAAAACACATATTTTTCTTATAGTTACTGTTGCTAAATGAATACCTCTAGTCCATAAGACCCTGAGTTATCCATATGATATTTAAATATTATCTCTTGGTTTCCTAACGTGACCCATACTGAGGTGAGTTATTATTTCTTCCTTCTTTCTTCTTTTCTGCTCACTGATTTTTTTACTGGACTTTTATATTTGTTATCTTCAATGAATGTCTCTTACTTGATTTCTCATTTTCAAATGGTATTATTTCATTAGTTCCCTCGAAACAGCTACCTTACTCTATTTTGTATTTATTAATTTTCTACTCTTCCTTGATAGTCAGTTTGATTATATGCTATAATAACATATGATATTTATTCAAAGGTTTGTCAAACCATATACATATACATATATATGTAAAGGTTTTATATATTATATAAATATTTTATATATTTTATAAGGATTAATTATATCTATCTATCTATCTATCTATCTATCTATCTATCTATCTATGTGTATAGGTATATATTAATGTTTTTCTTAAATAACCCAAATACATTTGAGATAGGGACTTGCTATATAGATCAGGCTGGTTTCAAACTCACAGAGATCCATTTGCCCCTGTATCCTGAATGCTGGAATTAAATGCTTGTGCCACTGGGCCCAGAAAGACAAATAGTTTTAAATATCTTGAGAGATTAGCCCAAGTGGATAATTGATTCTATTCTTTGGCTGCAAACATTTTCAATGCCAGAAACATGGAAATCAAAGGATGCTCCTGACTGTAGATGATCAGCCTCAAATCCTTGGGCTTCTCCTCAGAAAAGTGCTCCGTGCTTTAGGGAAAAAGTACATTTGGATTTTTTTTCAACTTTATACACTCATCTTATTGGTTACCTTGATAGCTCCTTTTCATTTTCTGCCCTTTTGCCACTGAAATGCTGATTTTGTACATTTTATTCTGGATGTGGTATAGTGGATACCCTGTAGTCATATCCTAGGGTTCATACAGTTCCTTATGAGTTGATGGCATTTATGATATCATCCATGTATTTTTGTTATTTTTTTTTATTACACTTTTTTTTCTATTTGGGTTTTGGAAAAAGTTTTGGTGACATAATAAAAAGGAACTAAATATATGAAAACATCACCAGCCACTACAATCTGGATTTTTAAAAGGGCATTCAACATTGTTACTCAAAGCACCATATATTGGACCTGTCAACCTCCTTGTGTTGTATGAGTGCCCACTCTTTCCCAAGGGTCTGTAGGCATTTAATAGTTACTAGAAGAGGAAAAATACCAATGTTAGTGGTGTGGCCATTGGTAAAGTACTTATTGTACTGTAGGTAATCCTCATCTATGCTCTGTAAGCAATCCTAATGGAACTCACTAGGTCACAAAATCTTGAAAGTAAAAGGAAGATTCTTGGAGAGAGGAATGGAGTCACTGGGAGAAGGAATGGAACAAAAGAAGGCATTGTGGTAAATATGATTAAAATATACCATATGCAGGTATGAAAATACAATAAAGAAACCTCTTATGTATACAAGCGTAGTTTTAAAAGCATCATGCCTACACACTTCACTTAAGTGAAGAAGTAAAGTCTTTTCAAATCACATCAAATTATCTTTTCATAGTAGAAATATACATTTCTCAGAGAGGTATATGAGCTTCGGATCTGACCTCTTCACATCCACCTACCTAGCTACCTACCTTATCAATCTGTCAATCACCTGTCTTCCATCTATCTTCAATACTTTAAGGATTATTTATTAGAGCTCAGGTATACAAATATGTTGCCATATTTAGCATGATGATTAGTAATCAGAATTTCCATATACTGAGTCTGTAATTATATTGTTCATTTTCCATTTCACTACACTCAGTAAAAACCCAGTTTCCATGCTGTACTCCTACACATCCTGTACTATTCACTCTTGACACTTATCACAAAATATAATTATAACTAATTTCTGTGCAGAATTAGTTTCCTAGGGCTTCAGGAACAAATGACTTGGAAACATAAATTTATTCTCTCAGAATCCTGGAGTTCAGAAGATTGAAGCCAGTGTGTGTTGGGGCCACACTCCTTCTGGAGTCTTTGTGGAAGAACCTGTTCTTTACTTTGTTTGGTTTCTGATAGCTCTAATATTTATTCTGTGGCTTGTGGATCTCATATGGTGCCATCTTTCCTGCCCCATTCAGTTCCATTTTGACAATATTTTCTCCTTGTTGGTTAACTTAACCCCCAGTTGGCCTCTCTTATTACTATGTAAGTGATTACACTCAAGACCAATCCCAATTACTCAGAATAATTGCTTCCTCTCAAGATCCTTAACATGATCTACTTCCCTTGCTACAAAATGTAGTACTTTACAATTTTTGAGAGTTAAGAAGCAGACATATTTGAGAGGTGACCATTTGACCATTTGACACACGCTATTTCTTCCTACCACATACCTAACCCCTTCGTTACTTTCTAAACTCTGTAAGGTCATGAACCTGTCCTTTTCTTTTTTTAAAGAAAAGATTTTTTTATTTGTTTATTTATTTTATGTAAATTGTTGTTTTTCCTGCATGTGTGAATGAGTCTGATCCCATGGAAAATGAGTTACAGACAGTTGTGAGCTGCTATATGGGTGCTGGGAATGGAACCCAGTCCTCTGAAAGAGCAGTCAGTGCTCTTAATTGCTGAGCCATCACTCCAGGTTCTGTTCTTTTCTCTCTTAATATATCTTTCTTTACAGTCCAGTACCCATTTCAGAGTAAAATTGGCCCTTTCTACCTGTGAATAATGCATCCTCAGACTTGACTAACTATGCATTGAAAATAGATGGAAAAAATCTATTGTGAGTTGAATATATACATTTTAATGTTATAACTACTGATACAAGACTTGTATTATAATATAGTGATAGTTTAAAGTATGTATATATATATATATGTACACACACATATATACATATACATATACATATACATATATACATTATGTATTACATATATTACATATATACATACATATACACACATATAGATACATTATATAATATATATATATATATATATATATATATATATATATATATATATATATATATATATATATTATATATATTATGGAAATAGCAAAACATTTCATGTAGGGGATGACATTCATTCCAGAGACTTCGGAATCCACCTGGATTTTTGAACCAATCCTTTGTGGATTCCAAGAGACAATACTTAATATTTATTGAGTACATAAATGATACTAAAAGTCATGGGTAATTGAGTCTTTAGGTTTAAGCTTAGTTTGAGGCCTTGCACTGAAATTATATGTGCTACCTCTAATTGAAAGAGGCAATGGAAATTCTTTAAATATTAATTTTATACAATAAAATTTTCATCATATTTCACCCAACTCAGACAAAATTCTAGCACCGAGAAGAGAAAGTAGATGCACATTCCCAACTCTAAGCAAGAAGTTATTTGCAATTGATATCTGCTTAGAAAGGGAAAGCCATTTTTTTTTTCTAGTAGTGTGTCATTGGGTCTATCAACCATAGTCCAAGCAGGCCCTATGCCCAGGAGTAGCTTATACACAAAATGGGCTCCATTGTTGTTGTTGTTGTTGTTGAGCTTTTTCTTTCACTTTCTTTAGTTTTGGAAAAGACAAATTCTAAAAATCCTGACTAGCATTTACATAAAGAGATACTGTGAAGAATGAAATAACTCTTCCTGATTCGCTCCAAATGTTATCTACATTTCTCCAGTTTACCAGAGTTGAGCATGGCCATATATTAACTGCCCATGTGACCTATGGTAATTATGTGAGTTTCTGTTGTCATTCTTCTTTTATTCCAGCTCCATGATGCTAAATTATGATCAGAGATGCTCTAGGGTTGATAGATGAGTGCTCAGTGTTCAGTCCTTTCTACTACTCTGTCCACAAGTTTCTTAAAAATTTTTGCATTTTCTTTCCACTCCCAGTGCAATTTTGAAATGTTTCATATGTAATCTCTGACTAAACAAGGCAGCGGAAGCTGGTTTTTCCCCTTAAATTACACGAAAGAAGTGGTAGATATGTAGTTGTACTTAAGATGGGATAATTATTGTAATCATTCTTTAAGATAACTGCTGACATTACTGATATTTGAAAATAAAAGACACATTAATTAAAATTTTAAATTAGAAAATAAAAGAAACAAGTTCATTAGGGGTTTAAAATGAATTTTCCTGACCTTAGATTCTAGAAGGAAACATTTAGTATATACATATATTTTAGCTGCAAAGTGTCATTGATCGCTAATCAAATCTGCAACCTCTTTCCACTCTACCTTCTTTCCTCTTTCTTTGGTTATTATAACTGTAAATTTTCTTATGGTGTCATTGCAATATTTGGACATTATTGGGAATGAAAAAGATAGGTAGTAGCAGGGTAGATTTTGCAAAGCTACTTTGCTTCTAAGTAATATTACTTAAATAGTAAGATTTATTTTTTAAAGTTGAATACTCATTCCACTATTGATAGATCTCATTAACCTGCAACAATATGTCCCTGAGCTTCACACATTGTTGGCATGTGTCAAGAAACTATCTAATGAAATAAGCACATTTAAGCTTGTTCCATTTCTGTCTCTGCTGCTTTGATATAAATGGGATCCGAGACCTAAAAGAAGAAGTAGACATGTGTTTCCCATCCCTTAACCCAGAAGCTATCTTCAATTGATTACCACTTGCAAGTGAAAATTTAGTTTTCTCCGGGGAAGTGTCACTGTGGAAACAAACTAGTCTTAAGGATAGGCTGAATGCCCAGAAGTAGATAGTCAACAGAAAATGAACCAACAGAGTCTTTGGAGGTTCCTTGTCTCATAATGTCATTTTGGGGCTTTAAGGTTTTTTTTGTTTTTTTTTTTTGTTTGTTTGTTTTTAATCTATCTATCTATCTATCTATCTATCTATCTATCTATCTATCTATCTATCTATCTATATGCATATATATATACACATACAATATATACATTGAGACTCTCTTCCCAAGGGGTTCTAGGTTATGTCAAATTGAAAACTAAATCTAACCACAACACAGATAGATGTGTGTGTGTGTGTGTGTGTGTGTGTGTGTGTGTGTGTGTGTACATGTGTATATAAGTATACATAGATGCATGTATAGCTTTTTCCTGCTATTTTACTTAGCTTATAGACATCAATGATTAGGTATAAATCCTCACCACTTCTCTTTGTTCTCATAAGTTTCTCTACACTTCACGCAAACGTTTTTCCTTTTCCTTGGTCAGCCAGAAAGATCTCTTCTAAAATCAATTCCTCCTTTTTGGTAAGGATCTTGTTCTTTTTGATCTTGTAAGGGGGTCGAGTTGATGCTTCTCTGTTCCCTTTCTTGCTTCCATTTGAGTGACTGGCAACCTTCAAGTGTGTGGTTTAGATAGAGACTTGAAGTGCCTCATACCTGACTAGCGTCTTCCCTGCTGGCGAGTGCAGTATGTCTATTACTTCTGCTTCCAGCCGCTATTATCCTTTGCTCACACTTCAGCTTCTTTGGCTTAGTCAATATGAAATGAAGATGAGCAACTCTCCAGGATCTTCCGTTATTACATTGGGCCTGCTGAGATAGGCTAACTACAAAGCTAAGTAGCTATTAGATTCTGTCTCTATAGGATACATATGCTTAGCTCCTATTTGTCTAAATTAGCCTAGGAGGCCCTCTTTCATAATATTACACATAACACACTAACACAAACTCTATTGGTTCTGTTCCTAGAGATCAGTGGTTCTCAACCTATTTTTTAAATTATTTTTATTGAATATTTTATTTATTTATATTTCAAATGTTATCCCCTTCCCTGGTTTCCCCTCTTCAAATTCCCTATTCCATTCCTCTCCCCTGTTTCTATGACAGTGCTCCCTACCCACCCACCCATTCCCACCCCACCTTACTGGCATTCCCCTATAATGGGGCATTGAGCCTTCACAGGACCAAGGGCCTCTCCTTCAATTGATGTGAGATAAGGCCATTCTCTGCTACACATGCAGCTGGAGCTATAGGTCCCTCCATGTGTACTCTTTGATTTGTTACTTAATCCCTGGGAGCTCTGGGGGGTCTGGTTGGTTGATATTATTTGTTGTTCTTCCTATGGGGTTGCAAACCCCTTCAGCTCCTTCAGTCCTTTCCTTAGCTCCTTCATTTGGGGTTCCTGTCCTTAGTCCAATGGTTGGCCGCAAACATCCACACCTGTATTTATCAGGCTCTGGCAGAGCCTCTCAGGAGACAGCTATATCAGGCTCCTGTCAGCAAGCACTTCTTGGCATCTGAAATAGTGTCTGGGTTTGGTGTCTGTATATGGAATGGATCCCCAGGTGGGGCAGTCTCTGGATGGCCTTTCCTTTGGTCTCTGCTCCACACTTTGTCCCCATATTTCCTTTAGACAGGAGCAATTCTGGGTGAAAAATTTGGAGATAAGTGGGTGGCCTTATTCCTCAACCAGGGGCCTTGCCTAAACTCTGGATATGGTCTCTACAGGTCCCCCCACCCTTTGTTGGGCATTTCAGCTACTTTCATCTCCATGGGATACTGGGAGCCTCTTGTTTTCCTAGTATCTGGAACTTCAACTTTTCTAATGTTACAACTCTTTAATATAGTTCCTTATGTTGTGGTGACCCTGAGCCATAAAATTTTATTGTTACTTTATAACTGTAATTTTGTTGTTGTTATGAATTGTAATGTAAATATTTTTGGAGACAGAGGTTTGCTAAAGGGTTTGCAATTAACAAGTTGAGAAACACTGCTCTAAAGAACCTTATTTAATACAGTATTTAAGGGCACATTTCCAGTGACCTAACTTCCTTTAACTAGGCCTCACAACTTAAAAGTTTTATTATCTTCCAATACTGAAATGAGTTGGAAGCAGAACCCATGGATTTTTGGGAGAATTGTCCAATTCATATTATAGCAATATATTCAAGTAAATAGTCTTTACAATGCAAAGTAACAAGTGTTTTGATAAATAAAAAATTAAATACTACTCCTGTATTAAGATGTAGAGTTTAATTCCCATTCCCTTGGATATGAGCTTACCCTAGAGACTTGATCACCCCTTAGCACGTGGTGGAAAAGATGATCTATGGTTTCTAAGTTGTAGCTCTTAAGAACACATGCAGTTTCCAACTGTATTTCTTAGTCCTGGTTCCTGAGATGTTCCTTTCAGCTCTCAGTGACTGCCTCAGGAGGAAAATTCAAGTCAACTGGAGAAGATAGAAAGTCTGCTTGGCAGGTCCAGTTGAGCTTCTGGATGATGATGGAGATCAGCTTCATGCAAGGCAGGGCAGAAGTTCACTCAGTCTAATGACTTCAACCTGATTCACTACTTGGCAACAGAGATAAGAGAATTCTACCCAGATGAACTCAGTCAACACAAAGAATCCAAGGAAATCATAAAACACAATTTTTCAGCCATAACTTTCAGAGCTTCTTACACAACAATACAAGACAGAAACTGCTGCTGATATGAAGGCGCAATCTATCTGAGGCCCAAGTAAGGACCATGGGGACAGGCTGCCCCAAAAGATGTATACCTATATGGCTCAGAAGCAACATCAATACTAAATGTGTGATTTACATATGCCACAAGATTAAATATGAATGATTCTTGCAAAAATTGCAAGGTTCTACCATGATGCAGGAAGTGACACATAGGACTGTGTACCAACTGGAGTATTTCTGCAATTGCTGTCCCTTGGAATACTGCACATACCTATTGTTCTGTGTTCAAGTAAGCTTGAGGAAGACTACCATATTCTTTCTGAAGTATTATCATAGTTTATAGTCAGTGTGAAACACAATTTATTTACTCGAGCCTTCGGTGTGTTAAAGTTGGAAAATAGCCAAAAAGCGATTTTCCTCATAAATTAATTAGCCAGCAGTATGTCAGCATAGAAAACACCTTGTTATATGCTTATAGTTTTAATAAAATGAAAGAAAGTAGAGAATTTTGAGAGATCATAGCTTTGCCCTCTCTTCTCAGAGAGACAATAAGACATAGTAGAAAAACAAACAAACAAACAAACAAACAAACAAACACAGTGTGTGTTGTTTAACAGCACAGATGCTAATCTTGCCTTCTCATTATAATTGCTTGTTTGGCTTTGAAAATTTCTTTTTTTTGTGAGCTCATTTTTATTTTTTTAAATGAGAAACAAGAAAGGAGCCTGAATTTGAAGCTCAATAGCAGTAAGGTACGTCACAGTCTGCAGTGGATGTGGACTCAAATATCTGGCACCAAATGCAAAGTAAGATAAATTAAACATGGAAGATATTGGTCTGAATTACATACATAACAATATTCTGTGGAACCTTTTACATTATGAATCATTTAAAATTATGCATACATAGATTCTCTGGGATTTTCCATATCATCTAGTTGATTCTAAAAGGAATAACTGTAACCAAAGAAGATGAGAACCACTTGCAAAAATCAGTTTTGAGCCTTGTTTGGGTTTTAGTCTTCAGGATGGTGTTTTGGGGAGTTGTGGGCCTTTAAGAGGTCAAAATGGCTAAGATCAAAAATTCAGGTGACAGCAGATGCTGGCAAGGATGTGGAGAAAGAGGAATACTCCTTCATTGCTGGTGGCATTGCAAGCTGGTACAACCACTCTGGAAATCAGTCTGGTGGTTTCTCAGAAAACTGGGCATAGTACTACCGAAAGATACAGCAATACCTCTACTGGGCATATACCCAGAAGATATTCCAACTGGTAACAAAGACACATGCTCCACTATGTTCATAGCAGCCTTATTTATAATAGCCAGAAGCTGGAAAGAACCCAGGTGTCCCTCAACAGAGGAATGGATACAGAAAATGTGGTACATTTACACAATGGAGTACTACTGAGCTATTAAAAACAATGAATTTATAAAATTCTTGAGCAAATGGATGTTTCTGGAGGATATCATGCTGAGTGAGGTAACCCAATCACAAAAGAAGTCACTTGATATGCACTCACTGATAAGTGGATATTAGCCCAGAAACTTATAGCACAAGCCATTGTTGTTCTGGAACTGATTACTTATTCCATGTCCTGAGACCATTCATATCCATGAAGTGAGGTGATGCAACTAAGTGCCAATTTTTGAGCCCAAGCGATGGTACAACCTGGTTAGCTGCCTCAGGCATTTTATTGCATTCGTGTTAACTTGAACCATCCTGTTAACTACTTTTTAAAGCTATATGCTTGTGATAGTTTAAGTGAGTGGTTCAATTGAAAGACATATTTTGATATTTTCTTTTAAAAACAAAAAAAGTATCTAAAGATCCATCTTCTCCTTTAAACTGGAAGACTGCCAACAGATGCCATAGGACTTTGTACAGCGATGGGAACTCCAGATTCTAAACAATTATTTTAAAATGTCTGGAAATGCGCTAGAATCTTCAAGTTCCAGTTGATTTTGGAGTATAGATACTTGAAAAGTATTTGGCTTGTGAGGTTTTTTTTATGCATATCCCAGTGTAGGGCTTGACAGGTCGAAAGGCCTAAAAGCACTCAAGAGACAAAGAGTTTCAAAAGGAACTCATCTCCTGGGAAGACATTCTCGCAACCTGTATATGCCTGCATTAGTCTGGCATATGGATCCACGCACTCATTGAGTAGGATTTTTATTATAAGCATAGAATGAATCCTGACATAAACTAAGCCTTCCAGCGTTCCAATGGTCCTAGAGAATTCTTGATTTTCAGTGGGAATTCAGAAAACTATCTAGAGACAGGGAAACTATTTAGCATTACATAGAAAGGAACCAAAGCAGCTCAGAGCTGGTCTGCAGAATGTTTGCTAGGGACAATAGCTTTAGGGAATAGATGGACTTCCCACTGAGAAAGAATCTTCACTACAGCCAGGTATAGCAGACTACATTGCAGATTAGAAGCAAGTTGGTAAACTCTTCTGATAAATGGATATTCCTTACAGATACTTAAAAGGACAGCCAAGTTACCTTCATATGCAAGAATCTACCTGGGTCTAGGAAATAGGGGGGTTGTGGTAATACAATATTCATGAGAAGGTCCGCTGGTGCAGAACCCCCTGGTGCTAGTTCCCACAAGGCTCAAAGGAGTAGCACAAGTTGTGACTAGGGTGTGAAATCCTTACTTGTCACTAGCTGATCCTAGGCAGAGCTGTTTATTATTTACTGTAAATATTGCCTGGTTCCTGTAAGTCTTTTTGATGTATTCATTCCTTTTGTATTGTTGGATGTATCTCTCCTCTGGTTTCTTGTTACCCTGCTGTATAAAAAAGTTTGATGCTCGATCTTACAATTACACTCAGATCTATACTCCCTTGTGTGTGTCTGTTTGTCACTCGCCGAATTCTTGCCTACTTGCTCCAGAGAACCCGTTCCACGCAGACAGGGGGCCAAAAGGGTCTGCAGCAAGGTTTTGTTTGTTTAAATTTCAAATGTTATCCTTTTTCCTAGTTTTCTCTTTGAAAACCCTTTATCCCTTCCCATCTTCCCTCGCTCCCTAACCCACCCACTTCCTGGTCCTGGCATTCCCCTATACTTGGACTCGGAACCTTCAAAGGCCTCTCCTCCCATTGATGACTGACTAGGCCATTCTCTGCTACATATATAGCTAGAGCCACAAGTTCCACCATGTGTTTTCTTTGATTGGTGGTATAGTTCCAAGGAGCTCTGGGGTACTGGTTAGTTCATATTGATGTTCCTTCTATGGGGCTTCAGTCCCCTTCAGCTCCCTGGGTATTGCTCTGGGGACCTTGTGCTCCGTTCAATGGGGCTTTTGAATTTTTAATCATATATATCTGACACTATGGTTTTTTACCTCTTAACTCAGGTCTATCTTTTTTGTTGTTGTTGTTGTTCTGTTTTTTGAATACTACTTTGCATTAAAGAGGCTCGAACCCTCATGAGATGAGGATGAGGAAATGGGCCCTTCACTGAACTTGCAGACCTACCTGAATTCATTCCTAGAAATGCTCTATAGAAGCCTCAGGGGTAATGGTCTCCAGGGCTTCTTTATAGCAGATACTGTTAGGGGAGAACTGACAAGGTTTTGTTCTGAAGAGTTACTCTTACATACTAAGGCATCCTGTCATTTTGATATCTATGACAGTAGTGTGTTGGCTTCTTCTGTGTCAACTTGACACAAGCTAAAGTCATCTGAGAGGTGGGAATTTCTATTAAGAAAATGCATTCATAAGATAAGATAAGGTAAGCCTTTAGGGTATTTTTCTTAATTAGTGATTGATGGGAGAAGGCCCAGCCCATTATTGGTAGTGCAATCCCTTGTCTGGTGGTTCAGAGTTTTATAAGAAAGCAGACTGAGCAAACCATGTATAGTAAGCCAGTAAGCAGCATTCCTCCATGGCCTTTGCATCAGATCCTGTTTCCAGGTTCCTGCCATTTTGAGTTCTTGTCCTGACTTCCTTCAGTGATGAATAGTGATGTGGAAGCATAAGCCAGGTAGATCCTTTCTTGCTTAACTTGCTTGTGGTCATGGTGTATTATCACAGCAAGAGTAACCCTCACTAAGACAAGGAGCCTAGACATTCTAGTGGTATTCAGAATGGAAGTAAGACCTTAGGACCTGATGGATAATGGCAGTGTTAAGGCTATACTGTCAGTACATGGTTCCACTACAAGAACTTGTTAGGGAAAAGTGGCCATACGAAAGGGTCACCTCATCCTGAAAAATTAAAGGATGTGAGTTCAGTGTGTTGGCTTTCGTAAAGTAGTTTTATCTTCGGAAAATTTCTTGTTGGTGCTTGCCTTACTGTCATGCTGAAGAAAGAATCTTGCTCAGATATACAAGAACAGATGGCAGTGATCTTGACAGTGAAGTGTGGAGATAGAGAAGGAACCTTCAATAGTCAGCTACTTAGACAAGTTAAGAGTAAATGTGGTTTGTTCTGTAAGAGAGTACAATGGTGAGTTAGTCTTTGAACTTTTCCTTAAAGGTCTCTTCAGTGAGCTGTACACTGACCATCCCATTTCAAATCAGTTTCTCCCCCACCCCCCCCATAGCCCTTATCCTTTCTGTATAATGTATTTAACATGTGTTCATTTTCCCTGACTCTTCTTTGGAATGTAAACTATACACTGAAGGGATTTTTGTTCACGCAGATCATAAAAATTGGCAAACTTCTTAAAATAAAATTTCTGCATAGGGTGCAGTTTTCCAAGAATATAAAACAATGCTTGACACATGAAAGGGGCCCTCAATAAATATTTATTGAATGAATAATTGTGAAGCATTACCAATTATTTGTGTCAGTAGGATAATGAGAAACTGTGAGAATGGTTGAATTCTTTTTTATAAACTTTTAATAATTCTCTTAGAGAAAAAGGGCTCAAATACATTTATTCAATAGCATATTTTATTATATTTTATTAATTTATTACTTACTGATTTGTAGTCTGTGTGTGGGTGCATGTGTGTGTGCCCTAATGCACTTGTGGAGGTCAGAGGATAACTTGTGAGAGTTGGTCGTTTTCTTTCCACTGTGTGGGACATAGATTGAGTCCAGGTTTTCAGGCTTAGTGGCAGGTACCTTTATTCTGCAAGCCATCTTGCAGGTGAAAGCATCATATTTTTGTTGGCTAATGCAGCTCTCTGCATGTTTTTGGACAGCTTACTCCAAGGGTTCTGTTCTTATCACCAGGCCTCCCTCTTTCTCTTCTAGCAGTTTAACCAGCTCAAAGCAGGTGGGTCTACTCCATCGTTGGCAGTATTTTCCCTCTATTCATCTTTCTATTTTTTTCTTCCTGGCTCATGCTTGGGATCATTCATCTATAAACACCTTAAATTCCTTTGCTTATTTCTTCCTTTATCACATTGTCCTGGAATGACCTCATGTTGTTTACATACTTTTCTTTCCTTCCACTCAAGATATTCAGTCAGTGACTATATTTTTATATAACAAAACCAAAACTTAGAATGAAAAGACTTGTTCAACGTCAACAAGATTAACAATGCTAGCAATTAAATGACAACAACCAATCTTAACTACTAATCTAATATTGTATGCAAGACATTGACCTAAACATGACATAATTTAATTTTAACAACAACCCTCTCCCACATATGTAGACTAATATAATGTGGTTCAGAAGGTTTGAATAAATTGAGCAATGTCACCCACTGGCCAAGTACTTCTATTTAATTATGCAACTCTTTCTTGAGCCCATAATGACTGAGAATAGAAATGTCCTGTTAAGCAAGTCTATAGGGGTAAACCAAACAGACATATTTGATAGTCACAGACAACATTTAGTAAGCTCTTCCTTGGTCCTAGGAATCATCTTTTGTTCTTAACCACAACTCTGTAATGCACATAACACAAGCCTAAAAGGCAATTTTAGATGAGATTCTGGGACTTAATTTCATCAAGGTCCTGTTGTGGGTAAATGAGGTGGTTATGTATGGTAGATGAGCTCATAAAATCTAAGTTCAAGGTTTGTTCTTATCACTTTGCTGTGTTCCTTCTTAGGCTTAGAAGGACATCAAAAGTAAGGCTCAGGAAAACACGTTTCAGAAGGCCTTCCTGGCCCATCAGGAAAACGCTCTTGAATCAGCTGACCTCTTACTTTCAAATAATATTGTCTTCTCTTGGGTGGTAGGATCAGAGGAAATTACACACTTACAAAGATCAATATTTGACAGGTTGTCCATTTTTACAATTTGTACAATATCAAACAATCCCAACTTTTTCACAATGATATGTATTGAATGTTAAAAAACCAGACACTATTGCATAGGACAGCAAGTGTTTACTGAAGGGACCCTGATATAGCTGACTCCCACAGAAGTGGATGCTCACAGTCATCTATAAGAGGGAGCACGGGGCCCACATTGGAGAAGCTAGAGATAGAACACCAGGAGCTGAAGGGGTCTGCAACCCTAGAAGAGGAACAACATATTGGAACAACAATATGAACTAAACAGAGCCCCCAGAACTCGTGTCTCTAGCATCATATGTAACAGAAGATGGCCTAGTCAGCCATCATTGGGAGGAGAGGCCCCTTGGTACTGCAATCTTTATATGCCCCAATAGAGGGGAACGCCAGGGCCAAGAAGTGGGAGTGGGTGGGCAGGGGAGCAGGGAGGGGTGAGGGGACTTTTGGAATAGCATTTGAAATGTAAATTAAGAAAATATCTAAAAGAAAAAAAAAATCCAACAACCCTATCAAGTTAAAAAGAAAAAAAAGTGCTTATAAGCATTCCAAACACTTGTTTTGTATCGGCTAGAGTTGAAGTCCGAATAAAAGCTGCAAGTGAGACTAATAATTGTAATCTAATTTAGTGCACTGGATTGGAAAGGAGTAATTACTGCATGGGATTTTGGGGAGTGAATGATTTATGGTTGACCTCCAGTAGATTATAAATTTGGAAAATGAAAAATTTTGATGCACATTAAGTTTGGAACCCTTCCTGATTAGGTTGATAAAATACTGGACAATTTCAGAGTCTTATGTCATTTGACTGAATTTGGATTTGGAATATAATGGTGGACTGTGTCTGCAGGATTTGGATATGGAGTCGCAGACCTTTTGCCAGGACCATAATTTTTTCTGATTGCATGAGGGATGAGACCAAGAATGCTGTTTTTCCAGTTGATAAATGTGTACACACAGGGTGCTTATATGCTTTAACACTTTAATAAAAATGTTTCAATTCGATGATCCCCAGGGCCAACAATAGGTACATATTGCTAAGATTTACTCCTTACACTGAGCCAGAAAATGTGCCCAGGGATTTTTATAACATTGGCAGCTTGTTGTAGGGGCCGTTCTTCCCATGTTTTATAGGAGGGTTGATTATGGTTTGCTTCTATTAACTAACTTTCCAGACAGTACCAAGGATTCCCTTGGGAAAAGAGGGTGGTCAACATTTTTTTCCCAGTGAGAACTATTGTCCTAATACTTATGTGAATTATTTACATAATGCTTTCCTTCCATGCTTTGTAGACATATTAGTAACCAAGGGTAGAAAGTTACATTTAGCCAGAGTCACACAGTTGATGCATGTTAAAGTGAGGATTCCAATATACACCTTATAGATCTACAAGGATATAAAGCTCATTTGGAATGGCTGGAGAGATGACTCAGTGGTTAAGAGCATTAACTACTATTATAGAAGGCCAGAATTTGGTACTTAATAAACATGGATGGCTCATAATTCTTGTAACTCAGGTTCCACAGGGATCTGAAATTTCTGATCTCTGCGGGCATCTTCATTTGCATGATGATACACGCCTAAGTACACATAACTAAACTAATTTTCCAAAAAGAGAACTAATGCAGTTAATAAATGACTTTAGCAAAGTGGCTGGATGTAAAATTATCTTAAATCAGTTACCTTTTTTTAAATATAAATGATAAATGGGCTGAGAAAGTAGGGAAATGACGTCCTTCATAATAGCCACAAATAGTATAAAATATCTTGGTGTAACTCTTACCAAGCAAGTAAAAGACCCATATGCCCAGAACTTCAAATCCCTGAAAAAAGAAGTTGAAGAAGACCTCAGAGATGGAAAGATCTCCCATGCGCATGGATTTGTAGGACTAACATAGTAAATGGCCATGCTACCAAAAACAATCTACAGATTCAACCAAATCCCCATCAAGATTCCAACACAGTTGTTCACAGACGTGGAAAGAGCAACTCTCTATTTCATATGGAAGAACAAAAAACCCAAGATAACCTTAGGGGGAATTACTACCCCTGACCTCAAGCTACTACAGAGCAGTAGTGATAAAAACTGCATAGCATTGGTACAGAGATAGACAGGTTGATCAATGGAATAGAATTGAATACCCAGAAATAAGTCCACACACTTAAGAACACTTGATCGTTGACAAAGAAGCAAAAAACATATAATGGAAAAAAAACAGAAAGCATCTTTAATAAACGGTGCTGGTATAACTTGTGGTCTGTATGTAGAAAAATGAAAACAAATCCATATTTATCACCTTGCACAAAGCTCAAGTCCAAGTGGATCAGGGACCTCAACATAAAAACAGGTATACTGAATCTAATAGAAGAGAAAGTGGGAAAGAGCCTGGAACTCATTGGCACAGGGAGAAATTTCCTAAACAGAACACCAATGGCTCAGGCTCTAAGATCAAGAATTGATAAATGGGATCTCATAAAATTGAAAAACTTCTGTAAGACAAAGGACATAGTCAATAGGAATAATTGCCAACCTACAGATTGGGAAAAAAATCTTCACTACCCCCACATCTGATAGAAGGCTAATATCCAAAATACATAAAGAAATCAAGAAGCTAGCCTCCAATGAACTAAATATCTCAAACTGGAAAAGGGGTTCAGAGATAAACAGAATTTACAACAGAGGAATTTCAAAAGGTTGAGAAGCACTTCAATGTTTAAAATATTTAGTCATCAGGGAATACAAATCAAAACAGCTCTGAGATTCCACCTCATACCAATCAGAATGGCTAAGATCAAAAACTCAGGTGACAGTACATGTTGACAAGGATGTGGAGAAAGAGGGACACTCCTCCATTGCTGGAGGGATTGCAAACTGGTACAACCACTCTAGAAATCAATCTGGAGATTCTTCAGAAAATTGGAAATAGATCTACCTGAGGACCCAGCTATACCACTCTAGGTCATCTACCCAAAAGATGCCTCATCATACCAAATGAATATATGCACCACAATGTTCATAGCAGTCTTATGTGTAATAGCCAGTAGCTGGAAACAACCCAGATGTCCGAGAATAGAAGAAAGGATACAGAAAATGTGTACATTTACACCATGGAATATTACTCAGCTATTAAGAATGAAGGCATTATAAATTTTGCAGGCAAATAGATAGAACTAGGCAATATCATGCTGAGTTAGGTAAGCTAGACCCAAAAGGACATACATGGTATGTATTCACTAATAAGTGGATTTTAGCCAAAAATATCTAGGATTCAACCCACAGAATTTCAGAACTTTAACAAGCAAAAAGGCCAAATGAGGATGCTTCAATATTACTTAATAGGGGGAAGAAAGTAATCATGAGAGGCAGAGGGAAGAAGGGACCCTCAGAGGATGAAGGGAGTAGGATCAAGTGTGGGAGTTGGGGACAGGAGAGAAGCCCAGAGGGCCAGCAGACAGAATGGAGATAAGCAGCCTCAGAAGATGGGAGATCAGGAGACCATCTAGAAAGTACCAGAGACCTGGGAGGTGAGAGACTCTCAGGACTCAATGGAAGTGACCATAGATGAAATGCCTAACAGTGGAGAGAGGGAATACAAAGAGTCTACCTCCAGTAGATAGATGGCCTCAAGATGAGGGATGGTGTTACCAATCCATAGTCAAAATTTCTGACCCAGAATTGTTCCTTTCTGGAAGAACTGCAGGGACAAAAATGGAGAAGAGACTGAGGGAAAGGAGGTTCAACGATGGGCCTATCTGACAATCCACCTCATGGGGTGACACCAAGGCCTGACACTTTTACTGATGCTCTGATGTGCTTATACACAGGAGTCTAGCATGGCTGTCCTCTGAGAGGCCCAACCAACAGCTGACTGAGACATATGCAGATACTTACACCCAATGGTTACTGGACTAAAGTTGGGGACCCCTGTGGTTGAATAAGGGGAACCATGGAAGAAGCAGAAGAGAAAGGCAACCCCACAAGAAGGTCATTAACTGTACCTAACCCTGGGAGCTTCCAGAGACTGAGCCACCAACCAGACAGCATACAGTAGTTGGTTTGAGGCACCAGACATATATAGCAGAAGACTGCCTGGTCTGGCTTCAGTGGGTTAAGGTCTACCTCAAGAAATTGAGGCCCAAGGGAATGGAATGGAGGCCTGGTTGGGGGGCATCCTTTCAGAGACATGTGTTGGAGGAATGGGATGAGGAACTGTGTGAGGGGTACTGGGAAGTGGTGCAAGGGCTAGATTGTAAATAAATAGAAAAGAGAAGAAAAGAAAGAAAAGAAATGGAGACAAGCCTGCGGGGAGAGGAATAATTTTAGTAGAGTGATGTCTTTGAGATTATTTATGATTCTTTTGTCATCCCTTGTAAATAAACCAAAGCTAATCATTATGGTGATTTGTTCAAAGCCATGACCTTGTGTTTAGCAGTGGTTGGATTCCAGCCTAGGCATACTGAGCAAGGAGAAGAGGTGGGTGGTGATTGAAAGTACGTTCACCTGGATCTTGACTATGTGACTAGTTGGTTTTGTGGTTGGCTTTTGTTTCTTCCATTTTTCTTCCGTTTTTCAAATGTTTCCCTTTCACTTTCATAACAATTTAATATGAAAGGATTTCTAAATATGTGTCCATTAACTCTAAACACATACTGAGATTTTAAAATCTGTTTCTTACCATCAGAACGCATTAGATACTAGAGTTGTAACTGCTTTGCAATTATGTGTGAAAGCATTCCAGTCAGTGCAAATGCTTATCAGTGCATCTAACTACCAGCAAGCAGAGAGGCAGCAATGGATCCCATGAGCATTCTGCTCAGTTACCGGAATATTCTGTTACTGCCTGATAGCCTATGGGTAAAATGTAAGAGTAACAACCAACTTGCTATCAGGACTTGGTGATACTCACACCATTCAACATCATTATTGAGTTCCATGTGTAACACAGTGCATCTCAATCTGAAATTTATGCTCAGTGGGTGCCTGGCCATGGAAATCAATGTTTTCTTTAAAGTGGATAGATAAGTGCTTTCCTGACTCTGTTAGGCTGAAGGAATCTAACAGGGAAATCTCCATAATTATCTTTCTGACTAATCTTGCATTCATCATGGAGAAAGAGACAATCTCCAGTGCAAAGAAGTTTAAGTATTTGAACTGTAGGGGAAACATTTTATTCAGCTCTTGCTGAACATTTCAGGTTTAGTGTAAGATGTGTATTCACTCAATAAGACATCTTTGGAGTATCTTCAGCCTTTTTAAACATCATTAGCAGTTGCTTAACTTTGAAAAACAAATTGCATTTCATCAGATAACTAAATCATTGGTGAGTTTCAATGAATATGTATTTACTGATTATCCAAGACTGCGGATGTCAAGCACAGATGCATTTAGTGGATAGCAAGAGAGCAAAGGGTTTAGTCAATGAGAAGAGTGAAAACTAGCAGGAGCAGGCAAATGATATCTGCCTTGTGAGGCTGAAAGTTAAAGGAAATCATCTCAAGATCTGAACGGAGAGCAGCTAAATAGTTGTCGGGCTTACCAAGTCCCATCTAATTCTCTGCCCTGGTGACTGGTGGTGTGTGATCTGCTATGAGTCACTTAATTCTCTCTGTGTTCTTGTCCTCACTGTAGGTTGGATTTATAATAGCACAGACCTCATAGAGTTGTTTCTAAGGCATAACTGAAACACTGCCAAAAAGGACTGAGACCAGAAGTGCTGCCTGCTTGGCACTCAGTGAATGGTGGGTTGGGTGGGTATCGTACAACCTACCTTCCTCATTGGATGAATAAGGCTCAGAACAAATCATGTTTGATCTGGACTTCTTGTCTTCTTCATGCCTCCAATCAACAGATGCTCATAAGAACTACTACAGTTCCTTCTTGTTATGCCTTGGCAGTGCAGAGCAGTGAATCCAGAAGCAGATCGAGTATGTTCTATAGAGCAAGCTGACTTCAAACTCAGTGATACCCTTGTCTATGCCTCCCAAGTGCTAGAATTAAAGGTGTATATCACAAGGCTAGATGGGCAAGGCTAGATTGATTGATTTTCCATATGAGTGTTCTATCTTCATGAATCCCTACACATCAAAGGAGGGCATCAGACCACATTATAGATGGTTGTAAGACCACATGTGTGGCCTGGAAATTGAGCTTAGGATTTCTGGAAAAGTAGCCTGAGCTCTTAATGATGCAGCCATCTCTCTCTAGATCTTGAAGCTACTAAAAAGTAACAGAAGCCCTTTTTCTTATGACTAGCCTGCTCCATCATAAACACAGGCATCTGGAAATGTCAGCTGTTGTTGTCAACCAAGGAAACACATGGACACATACATCATTTTGGTCCAATATTTCATACGTATACTTAGTTTAGGCTTTAGGACAAAGAAGAACATCCTAAATATTTCCTACACAGAGATACCTCTATTGAATTACTACTGTACCCCATGGAAAGGTAAATATTGCTCCTTGTTTTATATTTATGTTTACATGCTGACATGTTTTGGTTGATAACATCTTAAAGTTGTGTGTCAGGAAAATGAAGCATCTAACCAGTCCACATGTCACACCCACAGATGTTTTTCACTTTCACTACTAAACAAACTTGGTCTTTGAAAGCAGAACAAAATATTTGAACAAATCACCAGTGAGCCTCCTTTCAACAGCTGTTGGATAATTAAGATAATGAGAAATAAACTAATTTCTCACACACCGGTGGTATGCATAAATGATTCAGACTAGGTAGAAGAGTGTGAATCAGCCACAAAAGGACTTTACTGCTGGTCTCAGAGAATCAATGTCATTCTTACAATTTTCTCTACTAAATGCATTTTGAGGCAACACTCAGCAAGCCTAGGTATAATTGTGAGAATCATTATTGCATCAACATTGGTACCATGGCCTTTAGGAATAGACAACCTGGCTCATTGGTTTATTTTGGACTGTGACTAGAATGGGAAAATGATGGAATGGATGAACTGGGATTGCTTTTGGACCTCTGTCCATTTTCTTCTTTTAAAATATTCAATTTGCTGAGATCATGTAGAGATCAAGAGCATTAAACTAGACCAAAATCAATGCTCTACAAACTCAATGACATTTGCAACAAAGCTTTGCACATCCCAGGTGTAGATAAGCCCTTCTGGAAATTGAGGAATAAGCAACTGCTTTTACATTATCAGAAATCAGAAGTGAGGGCTGTGCCATTGGAGACAGATCCATTAAGGCAAGGGAGATAGTGGGAAAAAAAACCAAACAAAAAAAAACCAGGTGAAATGAATGTAGATGGGGAAGGACTTGGGCCAAAAAGTTCAAACACAGAAAGCAGTGAAAATGGGGAATTAAAGGCACAGGAATAGGTTTAAACAAAATGAAGAATGTATGCAAAAGCTATACAGAAACTTACAATCTTGCAACCAGAGTGTAATGCAATTAGATGGCACAGTAAAGCATAAGTGACATAAAAACAAAAATAAAACAGTGACAAAGTTCTAAGTGTGGATTAGAACAGGGGGATAGGAGAGAGCAAGAGTGAATGGAGTGGCTAAAATTAAAACTGCATATATGAAGAAGACTTATGGAAATTCATGAGTTTATAAGATAATTTAAAATATAATAAAGGGGGAGGTTGGTGAACTATAACTCACACAGCACCAGAATATGGATTATTTAATGAAAATCTAAAGTACCAGTTTTAAGACACCTTCCTATGATCTATTGGCCAGAAAGGCCTCAAAGCCACCCCAAAACAACAGAGGTGATGGCTATCATTGGTTGTTCACAAATATTAAATGACAAGACCCTGTGGCTGAAGTCACCACCCACTTTGGTTGCAGAACATCAAGAAGTCAATCACAAACCTGATCAGGAAACTCTGCTCCTATTGGCTAGCTTTCATAGTGCTGGAGGGTGAAATGTAAGCTGCTCGTGGTAAACAGACATCAATGGTCTTCCTCAGCACTGGTCTTGGCATTCTACAATAACAAGCTGCTAGGCATATTGCAACCACTTATGAAATAGTGGAATGATGTATTTGGGGTTGGATTTGAAGCCTAATTCATAGGAAGGATTTCATGCCTTGTATTTTATCCCTGGTCAGAAGCCCATCGCTGTGAGATCATAGGTACTAGGGTGGAACCTCTTTGTGTCATTTGCTAAATAGACAGTCTATCAAATCACCTTCTTAATATTTATGTTTATTTTATATCCATAGATTTCTGTCCCTGTCAAAGGTGCTCTGCAAAACTTCTTTGTGCAGTGGGAACTAGATAACATAGAGTCTCATAACTGGTTAAGTGCTAAGAATAAGGGACTGTAAGCATTCCACTGTAGAACCAACATCATACAATTCCAGGCTTAGGAAATACTGTGGAAGAATGGACAGGAAGAATGTAAGAATTGAAGGATGGAAAGGAGAGCTGTGAAATGCTGCCTTCTAGAAATGACATAGCTGATGTATATATCGATTCCCACCAGCTAAAATTGCTTGTACAAGATACCAGGTCAAAGTTTCAGTACTTATCTGGGAACTCAAGGGTCTACCCCTACTTGAGGAGTTATTGGAAATTGATGGCTGGTGACAAGGCAAGAATCGCTTGCCTTTGAAGAGTGTGTTCCTGGTGGGCTGCCCATGCCAGGGTAGATGACTGGATATCTACTCATACATGGTCAACATTAAATAGATTTAGATAGTCTTTAATAATAGTAGCAATTGAAAAAAAGAAGATATCTAATGTAAGGGGAATATGTTGATAGATTTTAAAGGAAGTCATAAGGACATAGTGGTATGGATAAGTTTAATAAAATAAACAGGGTTGGAATTTGTTGGAGATCATTAGGTGACACTGTAGGATTTGGAGTGTCACTTTTTTTTTACTCCTGACAGCTAGGGAATCTGCACATCTCTAATGTGCCTACTAAAAATGTAGTATTTATAATTTCAACTTGCCCTTAGCCTTAGGAAAGCAGTTTGAGTTTTCCTTCTCACAGGCCCTCAAAAGTTTATACAATTCAAATTTGCATATAGGAGTTAGCAAAAATCATTAGCAAAACCTCAAAAGCAGAAGCCTCAGGGTTCCTTATGTGAGATTCAAGAAATAAAATACTGATTTATTACTTTAGTCAATCATAGAAGATCTGTCTAACTCAAGGGGCAGTTATTTACTTATTACTTATTATTTAAAAGTAAAAACACAGAGATAATAAAATTAGACATTTTGTTAAGAGGCATGACATTTTCCTGCAGTAAAAACGTAGCCATGTTAAGTTTTTTCCAAGCTTTGTAATCTTGGGCTCAATTTCTTTGCATTGTGCTTTGCTCATCTGGAAAGTAGTACTGGGGGATTTAGTTGAGACAATGTATGCAATATACTAATATAATATGTATATTATATATATATATATATATATATATATATATATATATATATATATATATATATATACATATAAGGGTAGTATGCCCATCTCAAAGTAAACTTGATCTAAATATTTACTATTTTTATTTAGAATTTTCTTTTTATTCCTTTAAATATGCTTAAAATACATATTGTTAAAAGATAGCATGATTCACTTGATCAACTGGGGCTCAGATCTGTGCTTTTCTTAATTTTAATGTATTAAGTTGGGGAAATTCCCAAATGTGTTCTTTGGGTCCACTAGGATGTGTTTACCTATTTAGGGTTCACTGGACTCAAATTCTGCCCATCTCCAGCAGATGTGAAGCCTTAAATTTCCAGTAGGCCTCTTCAGTTAGAAATCTATTGGCCTCAAGAATAATGAAAGTCATGGGAACAAGGTTCCATCAATGCCATGCTCGGCAGTAATTTCTTTGCTGTCTTGTTTACAAGCACAGAGTGTAAAGTATATGTGTTTCAGCCATGTAGCAAATGTCATTTAGAATTATGGTTCAGGCAGGCTCTCACAGCAAGAGCAATGTCCTTGTGGACCATAAAAAATAATATAGACACTGTTTGAAAGGACCCTCTAGAGCCCTTTCAAGCATAAGACACAAGATAGGAGCTCTTTTTCATGGATATTAATTTAGCTAGAACTGAGCAATAATTCTTATTTTGTAGATGAAGAAGTTGTTCAGACATTGAATCCAGAATTTTCTGGAAACCTGTGCTTTAGTCAACACACAGGGCTCCTGTATATAGGACTAGATTGTTATCATCATTCATTGGACCATGTATCCACAGGAAGTCACAGTCACGAGTGAAATATGTATGCCAATAACTATTAAACACCTCTCATTCTCTGCTCCTCTGCTAGCACATATGATAAAATTTTGCTCATTAGTCAAACAAATGTTCTTTATGCAACCTGCTGTGTCTCAGGGACCTTCAAAATAAAAAAAAAATGTGTGTCTTATTCATTTAATACATAAGGTTTATTCCTATGTATCAGTCTACATTCTTGTTGACAAAAATTATTTCTATCAGTAATTATTACTGTCTGGCACAGACACACAACATAGAAAAGAAATCAGGTAGAATCCAAGCTCTTTTATATTTGTTTTTATGGAGACAAATCAAAGCAGAAACATTTCAAACAAAACCAAAAATTGTCCTGAGAAAAACAGGAAAACCAAAAATATAAATCTACATTATGTATAATTATATAACTAATTTAAGTTTATTTAATATATACATATTAACACTCTTAAGTGCAATAAACTCACACATCAAACCCAGAAGTACTGTGATTGTAGAGAAGATGTAGGCATTGTTTCCATTATCTAATTAAGCTGCCTAGTTCTGGCTGTTTGCACCCACACTCTGAAGCACTGCTGTGGGTCAGTAAGACGGGGCTCATAGTTTTAATCTGCCACAAAATGACAGTTCAGCAATATCTAATCATTTATAAGAAAGGAAACACCATAGTTTCGACAAACCTGCAAAATTTCATCATTTGACATACTAAGATGAAACTACACAGTTTCTGCCAACCCAATGACTCCTGATACCTAACAAGAATCACATTCATTTGATGTTTTTCCCTTGAGTCAACTGAGTAACAGTAGCTGGGATCCTGTGCAAGAGTATATCTTCCCAGCATAGATTCAAAATCTGATCTTCAATGAAATCCACCATCAAAGTTCATATATGGCAACATGAATCTGGTGCTTTCCCACATGAATAGCATCTGTCTTACCAGAAAATCTCGTGCCAGTTTTGTCACTAAAAGCCTTCAGCAAAAGGGTACCCTTTCTGTAGACTTTGGGTATACTCTATAAATTTATTTAGATCAATACAATAGTACTACCTTAAATAGTAACATTTTTAATAACTTCAGGAATGTACACTATGAAGATCATGTTCAACAAGCACTCACTCTCTTGCATTGGTTGTGGGGTGACTTGATATATGTCTTGCCTATCCATGTGATACAGGTGCAGCAGGAGATCTATTTCTGTTAGCATCCAATAGTTGCCATTGAATCTTGGTTACTTAAAAGTAGCTAATTTGTATGTATCTTAGTAACACAGTGGCAGTTATATCTGACTCACCCTTCTCCAGTGTCCCTATTACTGAGAGCAGAAAGGACCAGCCAGCGCTTGGCCTGTTCTCCTCTTCTCCTGTCTGTCTTCTCCTTCCTTCTTTCCTTCCTCCATTCCCTCTGTCTTCTCTTCCTCCTTCCCTTCTTCTCTCTTTCATTTTGAGAGACTCATTCAGAAAGCAGTACTGAGGTTTGGGGATCTCTGAATACATAGAAAAAGAATTTACCTTCCAGGATTTACTAGAGCTGTGACTTTCAACCTGTGGGTTGAGACACCTTTGGGGGGGGTTGAATCTTTGTTTTCCTGCCTATTATATATTTACATTATGATTAACAGCAGTAGAAAAATTACAGTAACAAAGTAACAATGAAATAATTTTATGATTGGGGGTCACCACAAAGTGAAGAACTATATTAAAGGGCTACACCATTAGGAAGGTTGAGAATCTCTGATCTAGAGGGAACAAAATAGTTGGTGAAAATGTCTGAAGGAGAATCAATAAGTTAAAAATATTCTTAAAAGAAAACACAGCCAACACATAATGATATCAAGAGAAAACCAGTAGGTACACTGCATTCTTCTCTATTTTTGCTTTCCCCAACATTTCTCTATGGGACACCTTTGAGAACATAATTTGTCTTAGTATACCCATGTGGAGGGAATAAAATTAAAAATAAAATCTTTAATCCAGAAAACTTCTCCTCCAGTGCAGTAGAAAAATAAACATTTTTGTTATTGATTTAATAAGCATTAAACCAGAAGATGATGCGCATCATGGGTAATCCACAAAGAGAATGAAAGACTTTGAAATCTCATAATGACAGACACCACCTGTTAGAGACAGGTTCAAAAGCAACAATTGATAGTTCTTAAGCAGGCCAACATCAGGCGTCATCACAGTTCATCATACACATAATTGGTAAACAGATAATTCCTTACTGTACTTATGCAGAGGGCAAGCAGCTTCTGCCTCTCTAGGGCTGTAGATGCCCTACAACATTCAGCAGGGCATCCCATGACGATAAAGTACCATCCTTTCTTAGAACCCTGAAGGAAAAGGCTTTGTTTCTCTTAATGTTTGCATTTCAAAGATAAGGGTTCTTGTAGAGAGAGGTACTTCAGCCAATATAGGGTCAGCTTATGCATTAGCTAGTCCCCAGAAACCTACTTATGTCAGCTGTGTCTCACGTCCTAAATAGTTCCAAACCTCCCCAAACAGTGCCACCTTCTAGCTGTATTATTCAAACACATGAACCTGTTGGGAGAATATTTCCTTTTAAAATCACTGTAGCTATTTAGATAGAAGTAGTGGAATTTGAAAATAAATAAATATAGAGAACAAAAACTAATGTGTAGACTATAGGACTTTCCTATGATCTTATAGCCTGAGTTCTCAGAACTAGTGAAAAGTTACACCCCTTTTGTATGGAGTTTTGGACCAAAGATTTTAAGTAGGCTTATTATGGACTGAATCTGGGATCAGAAAAAATGTGCTTGATTCTTACAAGTGCAACTTGACATCAAGAGGGAATTTTCACCAAGTCCATCTCCTCACAGCTGCACCCTAATGTCTGGCTCCTTAAAGCCCCAGATTTTGTAAAGCCAATCAAGTTGACACTCAGAATTATTCATCACATGTATAGACTATGATAGTGAGGACAGGATTTTGAATCCTATCCACATTTAAAAGCCATAAGAAAAGTGAAACAAACCTTGAGAAAGAAACATATATAGAATTAAAAACCTTAAAACTTTACAAATGCTTGAAGGAGCTACCCACCTATAAACTTCACTTTAGAGAGACATTGAAGAGGTCATTCTGCCACAGTGAAGGAGGAAAGTGAACCCCATTAAAGGATGTAACAGAAACTTTGATTTGTAGTCTCACCTCACTTAAAATGGGCTATAAAGTTCTTCCACTCCCCGTCGAACTGTGCTTATATTTTCCTTACTTCATGGCACTCCCAAGTGACTTAAAGCATGGATGATCTGATGCTTACAGGCTATAACAGCTGATTTTGTAGCAGTTTTTTCTGCTGCCATTCTATTGCTGCAGCAAAGCTTACCCTATACATCTCTACCATTGTGCTCACTCTGAGAGAACACAAATCTACTTGGCTATTGGAAGAACCAGTAAGATTTTACAGAGTAAAAGACCATATGAATATTGTAGGAGTCCTCATTTACAAAACTGATTGACATCATTAGTTCTCACATTGCCAGTGATTCCTGCTATGGTGTTCTAGCACATTAGTATTTAGAAAACTAGGAGCAGTTAATAGCTTTTTCCTAGTCTGGCATTTGGTTTAATTTATGTGCTTGGAAAACTACTGGCTTCCTTTTCCATTTCTTCAGCTGTTGTCTATTGCAATGAATCAGTCTGGACTTTGCAAGTCATATTATTTCTGCTTTCTTGCCCACAAAATAGAAAAATATAAACCTCTCGGCTGTGCCGTATTGAGAAAAATACGGTAAAAATAAACAAAATGATTTCTGTGAAGGAATCTATTTTGCATTTATAGCATGTTGTGTGCTAGGCAAGGAGGTGTGCTGGAGCCCCACACCTAAAGTTACCTTCCTAGACATCCAGTTGCAAACTGTTTGCATTTGGACATCATTCTTCATTCAAGAGAAGGTCTGGCCCACAGCTATTGCCTTTGCCATTTCTTAGTTCATATAGTAAAATTATCTCCCATACTGCTGGTTTATTTTTTGGTTTTGATTTGCATTTTTTAAAAAAATTTGTGTTTATAAAATTAACCAATTACAAGACTGTTAATTTGGTAGTCCTTTTAGTTTCAACTATGTGGTCCTATCTGAATTTTGGCCCCTTCAATATTAAAAACATCTTTAATAAATAAGCAGATTTGTAATAATGTTCTATACACATTGAAAATAATCCTTTAAATTTCCAATTTAATTTAACTTCTAGCTAACAGTTTTCATGTGGTCTATTTTTGAGCACCAAGAAAAATGCAGGCAGATGTCAGAAAACTAAATAATCAACAGTTGAAGGTTAATCTTGAGACTGCATTCTGCAAGAAGACACAATTTCTAAAACTCAAAGTGAATCCTTGTAGGCTATTTTTGAAGCACCCGAAGCAACTTTATTTCTCTTAGCTGAGGCCCAAGAGCCCTTTCCCAGATGTCTGTGCAGAATCCACAGCTCTCCCAACTCCCTGCCTAGTTATAGTCTTCTGGGGCCTGACCTGCACCAGAGGTAGGTACTCAGCACCTTCCCTCTTTCCGAGTCTCATCTTCCATTCAGCTTGTTCTGGATTCTGCTAGTTCAGTTGTTCTCTGACCCTCTAAAGATCTCAGAGAAGGAAAGACTAAAGCATTGGTTGTTGCCTAGTCTTGCATCAATCCCAGCAACCTCTTCCCTCTGCAGAACCTTTCACAACTGATATTTTCTAATCCAGGTCTCAATAGTCTTAGGAAAAAGTTACCCCCAGCTCTCTGGTAGCAAACATTTTGCAGACGAACATCATTGTTCATTCCAGAAAGGTTCAAGTAGATTTGGGAATTGCTGACTTAAAATTAAATAAGATTCTTCATTGCAAATGATTCCAAGCTTTTAATTTGCTAATGTGCATTGTGAACCACTTAGAGGACTGTGGAGTAATATTCCCTAACTCATCTTATTCCTACTTTTTTTTTTTTTTTCCGGAGAGCATGTTTCCAGAAAGTGACTTTGTCAAGACTGATTTTTAACTTTTTCTTTTCTTTAGCATGATATCTTCCAGTCTTCATCCATTCAGCTGTCACCTTTATAATTCTTGCTAAAATTTTATAAAGTACACTAATTTTTTAACTTAAATGAATGTGAGAAAAAGCCCTATTATACATAGAACATATTATATAGAACATAATAATAGTTTGTCATAAATGGAAAGTGACTATAAAATATGTAGAATGAAGCAATTTTAATTCAAAACTTAAATTTAAAAGTGAACAGAAAAACAAATATTAGAGTATAGCTGATAATAAACTACATTAACATGTGAATATGTATCTGAGAGTAAGTTTAATTTGAGAAGAATAGAAGCACTTGGCCATTATCGTTTGCTTTGAATTATAGTTAAAAATTTATTAGCAAGGGCAATATTTGTAACCCTTTAAAGTCCCCATTGCTCTAGCTAAGACTGCACAATCTTGCTGGTATATGCAACAGTGTCTGTGTTTGTTGGCTGATTATGGGATGTACTCCCGGGTAGTGCATTCTCTGGATGGTACTGATACAGAGACAGACAATGGGATAGAATTGAAGACACAGAAATATACACACACATCTGTGGTCACCCAGTCTTTGACAAAGTAGTAAAAACCATCCAGAGGAAAAAGGACAGTGTATTGAACAAATGGGGCTGATAAAAGTGTCAGTTAGCATGTTGAAGACTGCGAATTGACCCATTGTTATCTCCTTGTACAAAGCTCAAGTCCAAGTGGATCAAGGACCTCCACATAAAATCAGTTATACTGAATCTAGTAGAAGATAAAGTTGAAAAGAGCCTCAAACACATCATCACAAGGGGAAATTTCCTGAACAGAACACCAATGGCTCAGGCTCTAAGATTAACTATTGACAAATGGGATTTCATAAAGTTGAAAAGCTTCTGTAAGACAAAGGACACTGTCAGTAGAACAAAATGGCAACCTCAGATTAGGAAAAGAATCTTTTCCAATCCTATATCCAATAGAGGGCTAATATCCAATATATAAAAAGAACTCAAGAAGTTAGACTCCAGAGAACCAAGTAACCCTATTAAAAATGGAATACAGAGCTAAACAAAGAGTTTTCCATTTCTTGGTTGTGGTGAATCTGGGTTGCATGGTAGAGGGTTCTGAGTCCCTGGTGGATGGGGACACTGAATGTCCCAAGTAGACTGTGTTCTTTCCTTTGTGGAGCTGACAGTCTTACTTGGGATAGTATAGAAGGGCAGAGGCATAGTTTAAGAAGGTCCACAAGAGGGAAGAAAGGTGTGTTTGACATAAGGATCCATGGAATCCACAAGGAATGGAAGAAGAGATGGAAGACAGAGCTCTCAAGTGATCTGCTAAGGGGCTGTGGGTGAAACTGGGGAATTGGAATTTGGGGATTGAATTGAGAGTGAAGGTGTCCTACCTGATTTCCCGACCACGGCCAGAACATTTAACAGGAAAGAGGGCCTCTGCTGTTGGAAGCTGAAACTGAAGGATGGAGTGAAGAAGAAAGGCTATAGAAGAATATCTGTATAGTCCTTGCTTGGCCTTTTAAAGGCTATTACTTTTTTAAAATCAATTGGAATCTAAGTATTGTATTTAATCTGCACTTCACTCCACTGTTCTCTTTTTTGAATTATACTCATCCCAATTATGTTAGGCTCAGGCAGTCAGTAGAGTTGGAGACTGCTATTCTACTAATGGATTTACATGAAGAATAATGTAGATGGGGTGAAATAATATCTTGAGAGCTGAATCTGCAAAAATGCACAGTAGATGGGAAAAGGTAAATCCAGGTGAAACTTATTCAGCCTATTTAGTAGTTTGGCTGAAGCATAAACAGAACTCTCTTTCCTATCTAATGCATAACATTTCTTGTTCCATTCACTCAGCTTTTAAAGAGCTATACACAGTGAGAAAAACACAAACCACTGATTGGTTTATAAAACCTTCCAGAAGAAAAAGCTGAATAGTGAAGTGTGCTGTAGTTCCAACATAAAGCCTCATATGGGAGAAATTGAAAATAGGGGGAAAAGTAGAAATGGCAGAACTGCCAGACCACAATATTATAAGTCCAGCTCCATGGCTCTTATTTCAATAGCTGTTAAGGAGAAACTTCACCTTTAGAGTCATAAAGTAACAGTATTGGGAAGGAAATAGATTTTATAAATGGGTCAACTGAGTGAGCAAATAAACAAATGACCCATGCTGGGTGGCACAATTTGTGCATAGTAGCAACAAGAAAGAGGAAACCCCCACTTTCAGGCACGTAGTTACTGTTTTCACTGAAAAACATGTGGAAACTAATTCTTTGGTCTATGTGATCTACAGCTAACCAGTATTTTGGGACTTGCAATTCTGGAGACATATACAAGCAAGAAACAAGGATTTCTCTCTAAATATAGACTGTGAATCCGCAGCAAAAGTGAGATATAAACTCTCTCTTTTCACTTGAGCAATTCAGGGGTGGGGGATAATCTTTTACTAAAGGCAAAGAAGAGTGTTAAAATTGATTCTTGATATTGATATAACACATTCTCTTCTTTTGGGCAAATAGCTAAGAGCCTGGAAAATAATTCAAGCTCATCTCCTTTAAACTTTTCAATCAGACAAGTCAGTTCTGACTGAATTTAGAGGTTTTACTTTCTGATGGAAAGTTTGAGAATAAATAAATCTCCTTTATAAGCTTACTCTCACAGTTGGCTTCAATTCTATTTCAGTCTCTTAAAACCAACAATATCACAGTATAAAGTAGAGAAATAATGGATTATGTTTAGTGTATTCCCAAAGTTTTGGAGATTAATCTTAGGCTCTTTCAATATTTCAGCAAATAATTGCCAATGACATTGGAATGGATATGGGTGAAGATGAATGTGAAAAAAAATGTTTCTTTTTAGGAACTTGTGACATTGAATGTTAGGGTATAAAATGAACAGGTGATATCTTTGTCATAAGAAATAGACAATAAAATAGACTATAAAATAGAGTAAACATCAGGTTCTATCTCCCCATTGTTGGGACACCAACCTATTTTCAAAATTTTGCCCCAGAATTGTTTCTGTCTAAAGGAGTTGTAGAGAGAAAAATGGAGCAGTGACTGAGGGAAAGGCTAATCAGTGAGTGGCCCAACTTGGAATCCATTCCATTGGAGGGCACCAAATCCTGACACTAATACTGATGCCACACTGCTTGTAGACAGGAGCCTGCCATGACTACACCAGCAGCTGACTGAGACAGATGCAGATACTTACAGCCAAGCATTGAGCTGAGAGTTAGGGGAAGGATTGAAGGAGCTGAAGGGGACAGTAACCCCACAGGAAGACCAACAGTGTCAACTATCCTGGACTCCTACGAACTCCCAGAGACTAAGCCATCTACCAAAGATCATACAAGGCCTGGTCTGCAGCCCCCAGCACATATGTAACAGAGGACTGCCTTGTCTGGGCTCAGAGAGAGAGGATGTACCTACCTAATCTTGTAGAGACTTGATACCCCATGGAAAGGGGTTGCTCAAGGGAGTACCCTCTCAGGCAAAAGGGGAGGGGCATAGTGTGAATAATTCTGAGAGGAGGGGGCAACATTTGGGATGTAAATAAATAAAGAAATTAGTTAAACAACAACATCAACAACAATAAACCATGTATAGGAATTATATCCAAAACTATGGCTACTCTAGCAAGAGACCACATAATTCTAATCTCTCTGGCTGGAATATTGGCATGTTTTTGGCTAAATTTTAATCCCTAAATACAAGCAAAGTCAGTTTGTAGGAGGAAGCAGCCATATTGGATAGCGATGTTTAGTTAAGGGGTAGACAAAGTGACGAACCAGGAAAAGATTTGATAGAATGAGTCAGAGATAGGACACATCCAACTCTCATGAGAAGGGACAGGAAGGAGAGGCAACTTAAAAGATTAGACAGAAAAAGAATGTAAGTTCAGATTCAGTTTTTAACCAAAAAGTCATGAAATGAGAAGGAGTCAGATTAGTACAGATTGCTAGATTTAGTTTGAGGCCAAGCAGAGCAATTGGGTAAGAAGCTGAAGGAAGCCAGTTTGAGTCAGTCAGGTTAGAGAGGAGTTTGAATCAGAACAGAACAGCTGAGTTGAATCAACCAGTCAGAATTCAGAAAGACCTAGAAAAAGAGGCTTATTCAGCAGTAAGACTGAGATCAAAATTACTTCAGGCACATAAAAGTCACTTTTACAAAACCAGTTATAAGTAATATCAAGGGAATCAGAAATTTTTGACAAATTGCAAGTGTGGCTGTGTCTTGACTAAGACTTCTGTTGTCTTTGAGTCACACATTTCTGTTAACTTAGAATCGCAGCCTTCATCATTGTTGATAAAATGTTATAAATGAATAACTATTTTTAAAGACACTTGCAAATCTATAATGTTCTTTGGAAAACTCTATTATTTTTCCTTTCCAATTCAGTTAATGCCAACATCATATCAATTTTATATGAACAACTTATCCAAGATTTCTTCCTTGATTGAATTTCTAGCTGTTTAATTCATACAGAATGTTTGTCACAAACCACATTATCAGAGCTCTGTATTTATGTATATATTCCATGTCTCTTTGTGACATAAACTCCTTGAGGAGAAACATGGTTGTTTTTCTTATTCTAATTCATCTCAGAGGATAATAAGCAGGAATTTAAGAGCAATTTGTTGAGTAAAATGGGTTAGATAATTGTTAATTTTTCACCTTTTGTCTCTCTGTGAAATAATGCAGCAAATTTGTATGCAAATAAACCAACAGCATTTATAATAAGGGCAAACATAAAAAATTTTATGGGTACATAAAAGAAATCCAAATGACCATTGCATTGTAGTAATTCAAAAGGCTACATTTCTACCTTTTTACAAAAAGCCTATCTGATTTATAAAACAATATATATTATATATTATATATGTAAATATGTAAATATGTAAATATATATATATATATATATATATATATATATATATATATATCACAAAAATTTCAGAGGGCCATAGTAGTGGACTGAATATTCTTGTCCCTTGGGCAGTGGCACTATTAGGAGATATGGCCTTGTTGGAGGAAGTATGTTACTGTGTAGGACAGCTTTGAGGGCTCCTAGTGCTAAAGCTCTGACTAGTGCAGAAAAGTGAGCCTATGCCTGGCTGCCTATGGAAGCAAGTCTCCTTCTGTCTATCTTCCGATCAAGATATAGAACTCTCAGCTCCTCCAGTGGCATGCCTGTCTGGATGCTGCCATGTTTCCCACCCTGATGATAATGGACTAAATCTCTGAACCTGCAAGCTAGCACCAATTAAATGTTTTCCTATATAAGAATTGCCTTTGTCATGGTGTGTCTTCAGAGCAATGGAGACCCTAAGACACACATGTTTCATGCTCTCTATTTGACAGCATATGCATGACTAGTGTTGGGTGATCTTTGATATGAGGAGGAGTGATCTGCAGCAATGTGGCTATGCTCTTTTTCTCAGAGTTTCAAATATCTTCTTTGTGAAACTTGACTTTATCTTTCTCCTTTGCAATAGTCTGCATTTAAAGGAAGGTGTGCTGAAATGGACTATGTCAGTCATTTCTGTCATTTTCAGCACAAAGCCCACACTATTTTGAATGAAAAGAATCAGTTAATCAAATGGACAGATCTTGAATTTTCCATTATCTGCAATGCCTCCTAGGTACAATCTAGTCCATTTAAGTATCTCTATTTTATGGAAAGGATTTCAAGCTTTTATGAGAACCACTTTGTAAAGGCAATGATGCTACTTTTGTGGACAATGACATTAACTTAATGGTATGTAACTGAGCTCATGAAGCTTTAATATTTTTGTTATAGTATGTATGTAGCTTAATATTTACATAAATCCAAAAGCTTTGGAGATTAAAACTGGAAAGTGTTTGTGTAGAAGGTTTCT
>CACVCL010029749.1:12500-64128 GCA_902729485.2 Mus minutoides | reverse complement strand
TCTCTCAAACACTCATCCACCAGATAACATACACCACCTGATATGAGGCACCCAACACACATAGAGCAAAGGACTTCCAGGTCTGTGCTTGTTCAGAAATGGTGCACCTAACCCTCAAGAGACTGGAAGCCCCAGGGAGTCTAGAGGTCAGGTGTGGTGGGGTGTGGGGGCATTGACATGGACACGGGGTGGGGTGGGGAAGAGGTGTGGATGGGGTGGGGCAGGGAATGGAATATGGAGTGTAAAAATAAATTAAAAATAAACATTTTAATTATATTTTTAACTAGTAATATAAGGATTTGTGAAGGTGAATGAGGTTTTATAGTTGAAATGAAATTTTAATAAATGATGTGTAGTGATTTTGTGTAGAAAAGATAGGTAGAAAGAACAAATTTATTTGGATTTACAGAATGAATATTACAAATTGGCCTCAGTGGAAATGGTTTATGTACCTTGTTTGATGTATTATTAGTGCTATGATAAGATACATCATTTTAATGTCCAAAGTAATGCCTTAGAAGTCTGTAAGAAGCAAACATTTCATGAAAAACAAAAATAAATTAAAACACTGTTCTAAGTAAAGTAAAAGTCAAGTATTTCAAATGACATTGAGAAAAAGATAAATATGAAGACATGAAATATAGGCAAAAATCAAATACCATGAAAAACAACAGATTTTTCCCATGTCAATAATTATAACTGAAGGATATGATACAAACAAACTAAATTAAGGTAAAGATTGGCAGTGGATCAGTGCAAAGAAAACATGAATCTAATACATATACTTTTCAAGAAATTATTTCTCATAATAGTTGCACAATAATGTTGAAAGTTATTAAATTGTAAAACTTACCAGGAAAACACTGATTAATCCAAAGAGATGGTTATATTAATACCAGTGAAAGTGGACTTCACGTCAAATAAAATTACTAGAGACAATATGAGTATTTCTATGTTAATGAAAGAGTCAACCAGCAAACAAGACATACTACTCTTAACATATAGGTCACAGTTTTTAAGGAAGCTGTTATGTCTAGAACAGAAATTTATGGAACTGAAAGTAAAAATTGTCAAATTGTTAATTACAACTGGGAACTTCACTATCCTATTCAATGACTGAAGAAATGCATGACAGCTTATCAACAAGTAAATAAATGAGCAATCATCCATAAGATGAATGTGGGGTCCTCTACCAATGTGACCCCACAGGATCTATTTACATAAAACTTCCTGCCATCAGGAGGAGAACACACACTTTTAATCAAGTACGAAGGGACATTCATAGACATTGATATCATATCTTTATTAATAAGAACACTCAACAAACTTACAATTGGATTTAGTCACATAGCATATCATTCTCAGCACTAATGGATTCATTATATCAGACAGAGACTAATTATAGAAAGATGAAAGCGAATTTCCAGTAATAGAAAATAAGCTATACTCCTCCAATTAAAACATAGGCAAGGGGACTTTCCAAAGCTATAAAGTTGTGATTAGAACTGAATAGAATTAATACACACATCTGAGGAAATGAGATCTAGCTGAAGTAAGTTGACAGACAATCTGCAGCACTGAATGCTTGCATTAGAGAGAAGAAATGTTTGGAGTAGGCCACCTAACTTCTAACTTCATTAAGGTAAAAAGTAAAAAGATAAAAGTAAATTAAAAGCATACAGAAACAATGAAAATGTTAATGATAAAACCAGGCATTGAAAACAGGAACGCAGAATATTGTTGAAACAAAGAACCACTTCTTAGAGGCAAACCAATGTAATTGACTAACTTCTAATAATAGTAGCATGGCCATATGAACAGGATAAAAAAGAGAAAACACAAAAGGAGCCAGTATGAAGAAAGGATTATGGGTGGTATGATGGCAACCACAGACACAAAACAAGTTACATTCGTATAAAGTTTCCAGGTTGTGGCTAATTTTGTTCAGCTTATTAAAATCCAGAAACAGGGAAAAATAAGCAAATATTGTTTAAATTATAAAATAAATTGTATCTGTAACTTAAGAGTTCTTGACGATAGATACTATTTACTTATAATCATTTTATTTATTTACATTCCAAATGTTGCTTTCCTTTCTGGTCTTTCCCCCATAGATTTCTGAGAGGGTGCTCCCCCATCAGTCCACGCACTCATTTTCCTCACACACCCACAGGAGAATTAGACCAAACACAGAATAATCCAAAGTTAACAAAATGTCTCTTTGAAAATAGAAACCACTTAACAACTTTTTCCATGTGGCTTCCAGCCACAACAGAAGAGGACAGAGCAATCTTCTCAAGAATGTAGACACAAATGTCCTCAGCAAAATATGAGCAAATCAAATGAAGAAATCTTCAATAATATCTAAAGGGCTTACCCCCACTCTGAACTGATGAAGAACGATCTAGAAGGCACAAATAACTGACTGTGCTTATAAGGTTGAAATTGGCAAAGCTTAGACGTCACCCTATATTGTCTGCCCTCCAAATCTGTGTTATTAGCAATTAAAATAACAAACCTTTTAATTTCCTTTCTTTTTTCACTGTAATCTGGAAAAAATCCATCTATTTTGTTTCCCTATCTTCCTTTTTTTTATAGACCTTAACATTAATGTATCACTATCCCACTGTTGCTTTAGGATGTGGTCCTGTTTTGGTGATATTAAATAGCACATAAGCAAAGCTAGTTACTGGAACGTCAAAGAAGTATTCAGTCTCTCCCCGGCCCCAATTGCCAGCAAAACAGACAGTCGGTTAGATCCACAGTAAGTAACCCTGTGGGCTACAAAGTAAAATAAGACAGGTAGCTGCATATTAAGGAGGGTAGAAGAAAACATTGGAACCTGCTTCAAGGATGCAGCTATGGAGGTTTTATATATATATATATTCTTAGATGATATACATTTAAAATTCTTGAAGGGGAAGGAAGAAGTAACTATTTTGTGTAAGGCATGGTTACTTTTGGGTTTTCTGATAAATGGAGTCTAAGTTAATATTAACCTTCTGATTAACTCTCATGTGGACAATAAAGCCATTGATATCTTATTAATATTCAGATCTGTAAGTAGAAAGGCAGACACAATCTTTTTACAATCCATCAATGTCCAATTTGACATTTTTACCTGCTACATGAAGAACAATAAACTTGATTTCAGAAATCCATTATTCTTGCACCATTATTTTTAAGGGTTTACATTAACAGATGTTCTTAATTAATTAAATTCTCTGAATTTGACACTTCACAGATTTTTAGACAAAAATGGTTCCTCAAGGCTTCTCTCAAAATGTGAGTTTCACTCATCATGTAGCTTTGCTTACAACCTGCTTCTGAACATCGATTTGTGGCTACCAGTTCTTGGCATATAAAAGGAGTGTACTTTACAGTGAAATATTTCTTGAGCTGATGTAGACTTCAGGGATCTGATAAAAGCCTGCACAGCATGTTACACCAAATCTTCACCACTTCATTATCCCCCTAATTTGTCAACCAGTCTTTCTTATTTAAATATAAATTCCATCAAGTAAAAGTACACAGTTTTTGTCCTCATTTACATTAACTTCCTTGGAATATTTCCCCAAACCCAATGTTTAGAGTAGTTGGAACAGAATAATTGAATGGATTTAATTTGATAAATAGGAGCCAACCATTCTAAAATGAATTTCATAATGCAGAGAGAGGCTTTTTATTCCAGAAAGGTGACATAGTAGATTATAAAGCAAATAAAGAAAAAACAAACAAAGCAACAACAACAACAACAACAACAACAACAACAACAGCAACAAACCTCATCAATGGAAATAAGTGAAATAAGTCAAATAGGTATATTTAGGGCACAATTATGTTTTGTAATGACAGCTTCAGACTAGAAAATTCTTAGATAATGCAGAGATTGAATGTTGCAAATGTCCTGAAATGAAGAACTGAGTTCTGAGTGCCTGGGATGCTTGTATTTCTTATACAAACGTTTACAATAAATTTAGTTCTTGTTGCCCTTCTCTATACGCTAAAAGACTTAGAAATCTCAATCTCAGTTTTTGTCTTGGAAAGACATTAGAATGCAGGAATTTGATTGGTCTGCTTCCTGCATTAAGTGTGAAGCAACCATTACATTTTTATAACTTCTCTACTTGTTGTTTGTTTTAACCTCTCTTTTACCATTTGTGTGTGTGTGTGTGTGTGTGTGTNATATGCTGTTAGTGATTTGAATTCAGGTCCTTTTATTTGTACATCAAGTACTTTACTGACTGTACCATTTATATTTTGTTTACTCTGTTTTTAATGAAATATTTTATGTGTTTCAAAAATTTCTTATTAGTATTTCATTGAGATTTTCCCTTTTATTACTCTTGTTAGTAGCTGTCCAAAGATTTGCAGTATCTATTTACAACTGAATCAAATTACCTTTCAAATATATCTTTTAAGGTTAGTTTCAGAGTTTTAAACTCTCCCATCCCATCTCTTAGCACTTCTGTTAGTAACAATGTTCCCCTAAGTTGTGAACTTTATTAAATCTTTTAGAATAGTATATTTTAAGTGTTATGTCTTTATTATATTCCAGAGATTGTTATCTAAATACAAAAGCAAAATATTTTACTTAGCCTACTTTAATTTTTTTCCTATCCATTTGGTAAGATATTTTACACATATTTGTTAAATCGAGTTGATCCATGGCATATGGAGAGCTACAAATTTCTTTGTTATTTTTATTTTGAAGATTTATGTATATATAAGTGGGACTATATTGTGTCATGACCCATGTGGCTTCTGTCTTTTTGTTTGTTTTATCAACTTAGAGATTCTCATATTTGATGCATACATATTTACAATTATTGTATCTTCTTACTAGATTGTTCCAGTTACTAATTTAGTCTCTCTTTTATTCCTTCTCGTCTTTGATATTTTGTAGATTCTACTTTTTCCAACCATTTGTACCCCCTCTCTGTCTGGTTTCACCTACTAACACTAGATAGCAAAGGAACAAGAGTAGAGTTACCTTAATATATTTTATATTAATTATGTCTATTACAAAGTGCCATTTGTACTTTTTTCTCAGCCCCTTTGGTTTTTATGTAGAAGGGCGAGTGGATTTTTTGTTTGTTTGTTTGTTTGTTTGTTTTTTAAAGTTAATCTTGCATCTAGCCATTTTAATGAAGGTGGTTATAAGTTGTAAGAATTTTCTGGTAGAATTTTCGGACCTGCAAATGAATATACTTTGGCTTCTTTCTTTATAATATGCATCTCCTGATCTCATTCAGTAATCTGACTGCTCTAGCTAACACTTCGATTCCCACACTGAGTAAGTATGGACAGAGCAGACAATTGCCACACTGAGTAAGTATGGACAGAGCAGACAATTGCCACACTGAGTAAGTATGGACAGAGCAGACAATTGCCACACTGAGTAAGTATGGACAGAGCAGACAATTGCCACACTGAGTAAGTATGGACAGAGCAGACCATTTGTTTTGTTCCTAATCTTAGTAGAATTTCTTTGAGTTTTCCTTCATTTAAATTTAATGTTGACTATAAGTAAAACTTTAATGTTCAGATATGTTCCTAGTGTTGCTAACCTCCCTAACATTTTATCTAGAAATACTGTTAGTTTTGTCAAAGGTATTTTATTACATGTAATGAGATGATGATGATATATTTATTTCAGTTTGTATGGAGGGTTACATTTACTGATTTTATATACTGAACCATCTCTGTTTCTCTGGGATGAAACCTACTTGATCCTGGTGGATGATCTTGTTGTTGTACTCTTAGTCCTGGTTTGCAAGTGTTTCACTAAATACCTTTGCATCTATGCTCATGAGGAAAAACAGTCTCTAATTCTCTTCATTGCTGAGTCTAAGTGGCTTGTGTATGAGGGAAGCCTTGACGCCATAAAATGTAGTGGATAATATTCCTTCTGTTTCTATTTTGTGGAAAAGATTTAGGAGTATTGGTATTAATACTGCTTTGAAAGTCTGGTTAAAAATGCAGACACTACTGCATACACCAGCAGGATATTGCTGAAAGGACCCTGATATAGCTGTCTCCTGTGAGGCTTTGACAGTTCCTGACAAATACAGAAGTGGATGCTCACAATCATCTATAGGGCAAAACACAGGGTCCCCAATGTAGGAGCTAGAGAGAGTACCCAAGAGCTGTAGGGGTCTGCAACCCTATAGATGGAACAACAATATGAACTAATCAGAACCCCCAGAGCTCATGTCTCTAGCTGCATATGTATTAGAAGATGGCCTAGTTGGCCATCATTGGGAGGAGAGGCCTCTTGGTCTAACAGTGTTTATATGCCCCAGTACAGGGAAATGCCAGGACCAAGAAGTGGGAGTGGGTGGGTAGGGGAGCAGGGCAGAGGGAGGGTTTAGGGGACTTATGGGATAGCACTTGCAATGTAAATGAAGAAAATATCTAATAAAAATGTAAAGAAAAATTAAATTAAAATAAAAAAGAAAGTCTGGTTAAATCCTGCACTAAAACCATCTGGCCCTGAGTATTTTCTGGTTGTTAGGAGATATTTAATGATAGCTTGTATTTTACTAGGGATTAAGTTTTATTTAAATTGTCTATCTTGATTTAACATTGGTAAGCAATACCTATTCAGAAAATGATCCATTTCTTTTACAGTTTTCAATTTGGTGGAGTACAGGTTTTCAGCATGTCCTTATGGTTTTCTGGAATGCCTCAGTGTCAATTTTATGCCTACTTTTTTATTTCTGAGTTGGATAATTTGGATATTCTTCCTATGTCCTTTAGTGAGTTTGAATAAGGGTTTGTCTATCGTGTTTTCTCAAAGGACCAACAATTTGTTTCATTTTTTTTTGTATTATTCTCTTTCTTTCTATTTTATTGATTTCGGTCCCTTGTTTGATTATTTCTTACTATCTACTACTCTCAGGTCTGATTACTTCTTTTTGTTCTAGAGCTTTTATGTGTGCTGTTAAGTTGATAATAAGAAATCTCTCCAATTCTTTATGAAGGCACTTAATGTTATTATCATCATTTAGCACTGCTTTTGATGTTTCCCATAAGTATGGGCATGTTGTATATTCATTTTCACTGAATTTTAGAAAGTCATAAAGTTTTTCTTTATTTCTGGTTTGACTCATTCCTCATTCGGTAGAGAGTTGTACAGTTTCTATGCTTTTGTAAGCTTTCTGTTGTTTTTTACATCCCAGGTTCAATCTCTGATTATCTAATAGGATTTTGGGAGTTATTTCAGTGTGTGTGTGTGTGTGTGTGTGTGTGTGTGTGTGTGTGTGTTGAGACTTGTATTCTGTCCAAATATGTGATCAATTTTGGAGAAAGTTCCATGAGGTGCAGAGAAAAGGTTTGTTATTTTGTGTTTGGATTAAATGTTCTGCAGATACCTGCTAGGTCTTTTTGGTTTATAATATCTGTTAGAGCTAGTGGTTTCCTGTTCAATTTTGTCTGGATAACCTTTCAATTTGTATGAGTGGGTTTTCCTGTTATTAGTTTGTGACAGTTAATAAGTTATTTAAGATGTAGTAGTGTTTCTTTAACAAACTTGAGAATCCCTAAGTTTGGGATATAGATGTTAAGAATGGAAATATCATTTTGTGAATTTTTATTTTGATAAGTATATATGTCCTTCCACAACTATTTTTGATTTAGTTTTGATTTCAAGTTTACTTTGGTACATATTAAAATGGCTACACAAGCTTGCTTCTTAGATCCATTTGCTTAGAATATTTTCTTATACACTTTTACCCCGAGTTAATATCTATCCTTAATATTGAGGTGTTTCTTGGATACAGCAAAAAGTTGAATTCTGTTTTCACATCCATTTTGTTTGTCTATAACTTTTTAGTTGAAATTGAGGCTATGATACTTAGAGATATTAATGTTCAATGATTTTTAATTCCAGTTATTTTGATATTGGTGGTAGTGGTGATGTTGGTGTTGTTTTCGGTGCTAGCATAGTTGGTGGTGGTAGTATGTATAGTCAGTGTGTGAACTGCCTCTTTTGGCTTTGTTGGTGTGGGATTATTTATTTGCATTTCCATGATGTAGGTAGCATCCATGGATTTGAGTTTTCCATCTAGCAATGTTTGTAGAGCTGCATTTGTACTTAGATATTGTTAAATTTAGGTTTTATCATAGATTATCTTATTTTCTCCACCAGTAGTTATTGAAAGTTTCACTGTGTACAGTAGTCTGGACTGGCATTTGTGGTATATTAGAGTTTCTAGGACATCTGTCCAGGCCTTTCTGGATTTTAGAGTTCTTTGAGAAGTAAAGTGTAATCACTAATAGATCTGCATTTATATGATACTTGCTCTTTTTCTCTTACAGCATTTAGCAGTCTTTCTTTGTTCTGCATTTAGAATTTTGATTATTATATGGTGAGGGAACTTTCTTTTCTGGTCCAATCTATTCGGCCTTCTGTAGGCTTCTTCTACCTTATGGGCATCTCTTTCTTTAGGTTAGGAAAAATTTCTACTATGATTTTGTTGAAAATATTTTCTGATCCTTTGAGCTATATTTCTTTTTTTCCCCGCTATTCTATTCTTATTGTTGTTCCCCAGATTTCCTGGATGTTTCCATGTTAGAAATTTCTTAGATTTATCATTTGTTTTTGACAAATGCATCTATTTTTTCTATTGCATCTTCAATGCCTGAAATTCTCTTCCATCTTTTGGATTCAGTTAATAATGTTAGACTATATAGTTCCTGCTCAAAATCTTAAAGTTTTCATTTACAGAATTTTCTCAGTTTGGGTTTTCTTTGTTGCTTCTACTTCCACTTTCAGATTGTGTACAGGCTTCTTTCTTTCTTTCAATTGTTTTTTTCTTAGCTTTCTTCAAAGGATTTACTAATTTTCCTCAATTGTTTGTGTTTTCTTGAATTTTCTTAAGGGATTTATTAATTTCCTCCAAATGTTTGTTTATGGTTTCCTGGTTCTCTTCATTTCCTCTTTAATGACATCTATTATGTTCAAATAACTTTATTTAAGGTTGTTCTCTTGTGCTTAAGCTATGTTGAAATACACAAAGCCTGCTGTGATAAGTTAGCTAGGATCTAGTAGAGACATATTGTCCTGATTGTTAATGATTTTGATCTTGTGTTGGTGTCTATGCACCTGGATTTGGGATGACCATAGGGCTAGTGTTGATTACTATGTGTGTCTTTGTTGAGTGGGTGTTTTATACCTGGGTTTCGGTTTCCTCTATGGATTTTTAGAGCATATAATTAATGGCTGTGTACAGCCTTTTTTCCTGGTATGCTACTTTGGTATGCTCATAGAGAATACCCACTGATATAAGAGGCTAGGATGCAGCAAAGCAGGGGTTAGGGGTGATGCCAGGAGGTGATGTTCTGTAGTATCCAGAGCAACATGTGTTGGTAGGTTGGACAGGTTGGATGGGAAGCTGCAGCTGCTAATATCTTGCACTACTAGAGATGAGAATAAGAGATTGGGTCTTGGCAGAGAACTGAGAAATTTTGAGGGCACCCTACCTGGTTTTCTTGCAGTTATGGCCTGTGATTGAGCAGGACATACCTGTTTGGGTTGGGGATTATAATACAGTGATGGGTGGGGATGAAGGGGCTTAGGAGATGATGGTCTGTTGGATACAGCAGATGGGGTCAGGGTAGAATGGAGTTAATTAGTCTGCCTTAATTTTTGGTGAGTTGAGTCATTTTCATTTAAAGTTACAATTTAAAAGGCTTACTATTGCACTTGGGAGGCAGAGGCAGGCAGATTTCTGAGTTCAAGGCCAGCTTGGTTTACAGAGTGAGTTCCAGGACAGCCAGAGCTATAGAGAGAAACCCTGTCTCTAAAAAACAAAACAAAACAAAACAAAAAACAAAACAAAACAAAAAACAAAACAAAACACAAAACAAAACACAAAACAAAACAAAACAAAAATAAAACAAAACAAAACAAAAAAAGACCAAAAAAAGGCTTACTATTTTCTTAAGAATCATGAGTTGACATGCTCTTCTACTGGATTATTGGTATTTATTTTTAAATAGAAAGTTTGCTTTGTTAGTTATTGTTTCTTTCCCCACTCTACTTTATTCAATCAATTGCTTCCATGGAGTACAAATTTTCAAGTGTTCTTTGAAGTAAGATTTTTTTTCCCATCAAGCATTGCTTCAAGGCTGGCTCACTTGTCATGCATTGCCTTAAGTTTTCTTTAAATATTTAAAAATCTAAAATGTTGTGCATCAAATTTGGAAGATAACTTTGTGGTTATAGAATTGTAATTTCATAGTTATCTAGTTTCAGGTTTTAAAACATTTGATTTCATGCTTTTATAGCTTTTGTATGAGTTGGCATTTTTCAGATTTATTTAATTACAAACACAATATATTCTGATTATGACTTCTCTTTTCCCAACTCCTCCCAGGTCCTCCCCACAACTTGGCTCACCCAACCCAGAGCCTTTCTTTCTTTCTTTCTTTCTTTCTTTCTTTCTTTCTTTCTTTCTTTCATATTCTTTTTTCCTATCTATTAACTAGTTTATTTATTCACTTTGCAACATACTCTCCTCCAAATCTCACGCTATTATCCCTTTCTATGTCACTGCTCTTTCTCCTCAGAGAAAGAGAACACCTCATCTATATCCACCCACCTACATCATGCTACAGCAGGGTCTTTTAGTGTCTGTTCTACCTAAATATATTTTCTTTCTATGTCTGTTTATCTATATATTTTATAATTTAATTTTTCATTGGATCATATTTTTATTGGATATTTTATTTACTTACATTTAAAATGTTATCTCCTTTCCTAGTTTCCCTCCAAAAATCCCCTATCCATCTCCTGCTTCTATGAGAGTGCTAGTTGGTGTTAGTTGGTCTTGCTGTCTCTGACAGGAGCTCTTCCGTTCTGTGTGCCTGAGGGCCCACAATCTTAGGTGTGTCTGCACTACTGGTGAGACTAATTCTTTCCAGGAAGGATTTGGGTACAGAGAGCTGTGTCATAGTGTTAGCTCTGGGGCACAGATGAAGACTGGATGTGTCCTGTTCCTCCTAAGCTCCTCCTAAGCTCTTGTGGCCTGTGTTCTTCTGGTGGGTCCCTCCTTGGCCAGTTATTGGAGCAAAAATGTTGTTCTCACCTATAGACTCAGAAGTAACAGTACTCCTTGAAAACTAGCTCTGTCTGGATGGGATTAGGATACAGAGCGCTCTGCCACAGGGTTAACTCTGGGGTGCAGATGGAGACCAGTTGGAATAATTTAATTTTTTAAAAGAACTGAATAATATTCCATCGTATTAATACATCATATTTTTATTATGCATGAATCAGTCATTGATGGCCATGAAAGGTGTTTCTAATTTTTGAATATTCTAAATAGGGCAGTCATGGACCTGATGAACAAATAACTTTATAGTAAGATATAGAGTTACTTGGGAATATGATGAAGAATGATATAGCTAGATCTTGTGGCAGATCAATTTCTAGCTTTCTGAGAAAGCACTACAGTGCTTACCAAAGCATCTGTAATAGTTTGCATTGTCCTTACAGCAATGAATAATTATTTCTCTTTCTACAAATATTTGACAGAATGAACTATAATTTTTAAATTGACCAACATTCTGATAGGTGTAAGATGAAATCTCAAAGTTGTTTTTATTAGCATTTTCTTGATGACTAAGGGTGTTAAAAATTTTAAAAGTGTTTCTCATCCATTTGTGTTTAATCTTTTGAAAATTCTTGATTTAGTTTTACTGACTGGGCCTCAGTTTTTAATTGTGGTATTTATTTCTTGATGTCCAGGTTTTTTATTTCTTTTTTATATATTTTAGGTATTAACCTATATTGGATATGTAATAGCAAACATATTTCCCCTTTTGTAGATTGTTGTTTTGTCTGAATAAACTACAAGAAAGATAGAAACAGCAGATTTGTATTTATAGAGAAGTATCCACAAAGTAAATTCAGGAAATTATATAACATTTTACCCAATTTAAACTACATATTTTCTATGTATATGATCTTATGTATAAGCCAAGATATGTGTCTGCATACTATCTGAACTACTTTTCTATTGCTGCAAAGACACCATAACAAAGACAACTTATAACAATAAATTGCTTAATTTGGGGGATTTCAGGTTACATCCAGTCAGAGCCAATGACCATCATAGTATACAACATGGCAGCAGACAGACATGCTCAAAACCAGAGCACAAACTGAGAAGTAATATACTGATTTGCAAGCTGAGCAGAAGGAGAGACTGGGAATGATGAAGGCTTTTGAAATCTCAAGGCCATCCCAGGGCCACATCTCCTCCAACAAGGCCACAACTCCCAATACTTCCCAGACAGTTCCACCAAGTGAGGACCAAATATTCACACAAGTGATTTTATAGGAGCCATTCTCATTTAAACCACAACATATCCAGTGTAAACAAGGTTTAATGCTTGATTTTATGTGTTTACATGGTAGATATTCAAATACATAAAGTATTATTAATTTTAATGGTTAAAACAAGACAAGTACTGTTCTGATTCTCATAGTGTTTTCTATCAAGTAAATTAAACAACCAAATATGAAATAATTACAAATAAATGCAATGTGAGACATTTTAATACAAGTTTTATATGTAAATTTATTAGATAAACTATAGGTATTAAACAGATAATTTTCATGATTATATTCAATACATATACATATATCTTTCAAAAACCCAAGGAATGTCCTTTTCTTTCATTAAATATGTTATTTTTGCAATTTTATGTGTTTACCTTGAGTCTTTTGACTTTTGTCATTCCCATCCTCTCTGATTCTCCTCCACTCCCATTTCCTCTTTACCTCTGTATAAATACTATTTCCACACATATTCCTTTTGCTCTTGTTTTTTGATCCCTTATTTTTATTAGTGCTCTCTGTGTGAGAATGTGGTTTTTTTTTTTATTATTCAGTGTACCATGGCAAGCTCTTCAGAATGTACAAAATAGTTTTTTATTTATTCACTTTTTGTTTGTTTGTTTTTTACAGTTCAGTGGTTATCCTCCCAGTCTGCCCTCTGACTGCCCCTTATCCCATTCCTCTTCCCCTGTCTCCAAGTACATATACCTACCCCCACTCCCACCCCACCAAATCTTCTCACTCACCAGACCAGTCAGTCTTCTCCTATATATGTGTGATAAAGACCAATCAGTTTAAAGGATGCACTGTTCTGCGAATCGTATTGTGCCTAGTTGCTGATGCTCTGTTCTGCTCCTAGAAACCATATAAAAACTCCCTGAACTGGTACTGGTCGTCACTGCCTCTCCTTCAGGTCTGGGGTGACCCCAGTGCACTGGAACAATAAGTTTCTCTTGCTTTTTGCATTGATTCTGGCTCCACATGGCTCACTCAGGGGGTCCCAGGTAAGCTAAGGCTCCTGGGAATCTTACAGGGCTTGTAATTATATTACTGAGTTGTGTGTCCTTTGCACTGGCATTTTGAGGTTAGAGATTTACCAATATAATTCTATTTGGTATAAAATAAGTCTCTAGTGTTTTCATTTCATAAGCCTAGAGGGTACTGGGTGAAACTAGAGTGCTGTTGACTTTCTGGAGACCAGCCACAGGGGTTGGGGAATGGCCTGTGGAGCATAAATGGCAAGCTCTAGGCATTGTCAGGAAAAACTGGTTTGGTCAGCTTAGCAAGCCAAGCATGGGAACCAGGGCCTAGCTGTGGGAGCTAGCTGGGGGGGGGGGGGTAGCAAACAGAGACCAACCTGTATAGCTAGCCTGGGACTAGGGTGAGATGCAACCGCATAGCCTAGCTAGCAATTGGGTGGGCTTTTAAAAATTACACACTACATCCCTCCACCTGATGCCCTGTCTTTCTACTGAAGAAGGACTCTACCAGTTCCCTCTCCCCACTGTAAGTAACTTCATTTAAGGTCCCCCCCCCCTTTGAATGCTGAGACTCTCTCACCTCACAGATCTTTGGTCCATCCTAGAGTCCCCTCCCAACCCCCACCAACTTCCTATTTTTCTAGGTTGTCTGTTTCCTTTGTTTTTGCTGGCCCTTAGGGCTTCACTTCTGTTTTTCCTCCAATACTTGGTTATATTCCCCCTTTCCGCTTCCTGTTCCCTCTCCCACCCAGCACCCTATCTCCCTATACCCACCATAATTGCTTTCTTTTCCTTCCCAAGTGGGATTGCAGCAACCTCACTTGGGCCTTTCTGCTTGTTAACTTTGAGTCTTGTGGATTGTATCCTGGCTACTTTGTAAAGTTTTGAGGTAATATCTACTTATTAGTGAATACAAACCATGAATGTCCTTTTGGGTCTGAGTTACCTCACTCAGGATATTTTCAAGTCCCATTCATTTGACTGCAAATGTCATGATGTCCTTGTTCTTAATAGCTGAATAGTATTCCATTGTGCAAATGAAAAACATTTTCTGAATCCATTCTTCTGAGGTAGGACATCTAGGTTGTTTCCAGCTTCTAGATATCACAAATAAGGGACATCTAGGTTGTTTCCAGCTTCTGGATATCACAAATAAGGCCACTATAAACACATTTGCCTCTGTGGCATGGTAAGGCATCTTTTGGGTATATGCTCAAGAGTGATAGAGCTGGGTCTTCAGGTAGATCTATTTCCAATTTTCCAGAGTAGTTTTACCAAACTAGAATCCCACCAGCAATAATATATATTTATGTATGTTTATAAGAAAGTGAGAAAAGAAAGAGAGGGAGAAGCCAAATTAATTAAGCATTTCAATACAGAAATTTTTAAGGAATCCTTTTGTCGTGTCAAGGACTTGCCTAAGATAAAGGAGATTTTAGTCATAACTAAATGCACAAAATCTATCTGCCTTAAAAATACAGAAAGCAACATTTGCAAACAAGACAAAGATACCAAATGACAATAATAATGAAAGCAGGCAATGTCCCAATGAGGTTTATTTTTGTTCATCACTGTTCCAAGACTTCTAAGTCTAACCATGATCTTGAAGCTTGTTCATGGAAAATCCCACTCCTTCTATCCCACATTTTATTATTTTCTTCAGTTACTTCCCTAACTGTTGACACTTTCACTCCTCTTCAAGGCCTGCATGGTCTTCCTTTGTCAGTCTGGTGTGTCAAAATAATTGATTTATTTTGTGATGAAGAGAAAGACATTTAAAAAACAAAGAAAATAAAGTTATAAAAATAATAAATGGAAATATGAATATTAAAAACAAATCTTAAAAAGTTATAAATTTGGTTAATGATTTTAAATGGCATATCAGGGAAAATAAAAGCTCAAAACAAAAATTATATCTTGCCTTCTGTGTGCAGCAGAAATAAGTTTAAGCCTGTAGTGTTGGGCAGAAGCATGAAAATTAACGTTAGGTAGTGGAAGGGAAAGAAGTGATCATGTTTAATGGCTTTCTGGGAGCATATCCATGAAATGGTAATAACATCCACCCTCTGATGAAAAGATAAACATATTGAACCCAGTAATGGTACCACACCTATCAACACTATAGCATCAAGTAATTCAAGTAATTCTCTTCATACACTTACAACTTGGCACTATCTCTGGTCATAGTGCTTAAAATGAAAATACATACATAATCCATTTATTTGAGTACAACTTTGAAACAGAAAAGCACAAATATAAAATAAATCAAATGACTAAAATGTACACTAAAGTAAAAGAAAGATAGTTGCTTATCTAGAACTGGTTGAAATGGGTCAAATTCACATTTATTGTTTTCAATCACTCAGTGATTTTGTGTGTGTGTGTGTGTGTGTGTGTGTGTCTACAAATATTCTTAGGGCCAGATGTAATTAGATCCATTGGAACTATAGATAGAGAAAGGTATGAGCATTATATGTTGGTTTTGAAATCAAACTTGAGTCTCTTGCAAAATTAGTATGCACCCTTAGTCACTGAGTCATCTTTCATATATGTAACATTTAGTTTTATATTATCTCTTACTAATATATTTATTTACTATTTATCTATCATCTATCTATCTATCTATCATCTATCTATCATCTATCTCTATATCTATCATCTATCATTTTTCTATCTAACTACCTATTAATCTATTTAGAATTGTAGAAATCACTAAAGTATAAAGTGGTGGAAAAAATACCAGAATTACTATTTGTAAAAAGCAGTTTTGTTGGTTAACATGCGATCATTTGGCTTTTTCATTCATTTTCTTGTAACTCATTGATTGCATAATCTGAATTCCTGGATAGGTGTGAAAATTTAATGGTAACAAGGCAGGTAAAGTTTTGTGGCTTGTTTGTTTGTTTGTTTGTTTGTTTTTCAGACAGGGTGTCTCTGTATAGCCCTGGCTGTCCTGGAACTCACTTTGTAGACCAAGCTCGTCTTGAACTTAGAAATCTGCCTGCCTCTGCCTCCGGAGTGCTGGGATTAAAGGTGTGTGCCACCACACCCGGCTAAGGCAGGTAAAGTTTTATAGCTTCAACTTCTAGGTGAAAACAAAAGTGAAAATATAGTAATTACCCATGAATATTTATATATGAAGTAAAGTCATATATGAAGAAAAACTGGGCTGAGACAGAAAAAGGAAGAAGCAGAATATACATAGTACATATGCATGTGTGCTTCAAGGAAGACTCATAAACTATTACAAATACATTTAGGTTAAATATCAGCAAGGCCATCAATCATAATACTCAGTATACCAATATTCAAAGAAATAGATAGTCAAATAATGTTAGTTTAATGTTCATGATGGAAAGGTGTAGTATAAAACTTTTCCTGTGGAGACACAAAGCAAAGGTCTATTTCCCTCTGAAAGAACACTAAATGACAACCAAACAATTAAAACAAAGTCCAATTTGTCAAACTAATGCCTTTATTCGACCTCTTAAGGAAATGTGGGTGAGGTTCTAGATTTAGGAGAAGGGACAATCAAAGGCATCTCCACCAAGGAAATACTCATTCTAAATGAGTGATGAATTACAAAAGCTTCATTCCTGGAGCTCTACACATCAATTACAGACAGCCAGACAAGCTGGAAAGTCTCCTCCAGGCAACACTGTTTGCGAACCTCCTCCATCAGTTGTGGGTTTCCATTTCTTTGTTCTCAGAAAGAAGCCTGTGAGCCAAGAAAATTCAGTTCTGTACTCCTAATGAGTTTGCACTTACAGAGCATCAAGTTTCCTTCCAGGATAGATTGTTTCAGCTTAGAGGAAATTGTTGTATAGCATGTGATAGTTTGAATGCAATGACCTTCATAACTTCATAGGTAGTGGCATTATTAGGAGGTGTGGATTTTGGAGTAGATGTGACCTTGTTAGAGTAAGAGTGCTAGTGAAGGTGGGCTTTGAGGATCTAAATGCTCAAGCCAGGCCCAGTATCTCTCTCTATTTCTGCTGTTGGTGGATCCAGACTTAGATTTCTCAGTTACTTGTCTAGTACTATGTCTGTCTGAATGCCACCATGTTTCCCTTCACAATGACAATGCATTAAACTTTTTAAGTGTAAGCCAGCCCCCAATTAAATGTTTTCCTTTATAAGCATTGCTGTGGTCATACTTTTGCTTTACAGCAAAAGAAACGCTAATACACTTTAGAAGTTAATTAAGCTTGTTGAAGTAGAAGCAGTGTCCTTATCATGCTGACTCAGCAAAAGACATTTCTTTAGGAAGCTGGTTTCCACATCACCTTTTGTCTTAGCTAGTATTTCTATTGCTGTGATAAAACATCAAGACCAAAAACAACTTAGAGAGTAAAGTGTGTGTGTGTTTACCTTCTGTAGCTCACACTCCATATCATTAATAGGGTATCATTATATCCTATTAGGTAGGTCAGGGCAAGAACTCTGTGCAGGAACCTGGAAACAGGAATTAAAGTAGAAGCCATGGAGGATTATTGAATTATCCCTCATAGCTTGCCCAGCCTGTACTCCTATATCACACAGGACTATATCACACAGGACTATATCACACAGGACTATATCACACAGGACTATATCACACAGGACTATATCACACAGGACTATGGCCCAGGAGTGGTACTAACCATACTGAGCCTGGCCCAGTCATCAATTAACAGGAGAATGCCATGAAAGACTGAAAGACTTTTGTTTTCTCCTTCTCATAGGCTATTTTTGTTGGACCATTTATCAATAGAAACTTCCTTTTCTAAAATGACTTGCTTGCATCAATTAAATAAAAATATAGCCCTGAAAACTCTCATGTGTTTTCATGATGAGACTGGTATCTGAATTACACATATTGGATGAATGAAAGAGAACTATAAAGAAGAGCAAACTTTGAAATATTTAAAATGCCAAAATCTTCCATGTTTCTACTGGCAAAGAGACCATGAATTAAAGCAAACAAACAACAGAAGTGAAACTTGCACTATGCCTAAATTTATAGAATTGATAAGTTTTTTCTTTAAAATCTGCATTATTTACCACACTGTATTCTTTACTTCTCCATTTGGGACAGCCCACTATAGTATATCTCTGAAATACTTTGCTTCTCTTAATAAACTTCTGATTAACTGTCTGCCATCTATTGAAAATTCTTTTCCTCAGAAGACAGAAGAATTCCTATAATACTTACATGACTTTATTTATCTTTAAAAATAGTCTAAAATCTTTTTTCAGTTTAATGTAGAGTGTAAAGATTAAAAACAAAACAAAAAACAAAACAAACAAACAAACAAACAAACAAAAACACCAGACACTACTTAGTTCTCTCTGTGTCTGGCTTGAGCTTCTGAAACCTCAAAGCCTTTTCCTACTGACACACTTCCCCTAACAAAGCCACACCTACTGACAAAATGTCATCACTTCTAATCTCTCTTAAGGAGTCCTATTCTCTAATGACTAAACATTGCACATATTGAAATGCAATATGTGAACCTATAGAGACCATTCCTATTCAAGCCATCACATTCTACTCCCTGACCCCCATAACTTTATAGCCACCTTATAATGAAAACAATCACTTAGTCTAATTTTAAAAGCCCTCATAGTCCCTACATTGTTTAAAGAATCATAGTTTCTTTTGAGTTTACGGCACTCTCTTAAATGTAATCCTCTAGAAAATCAAAATGAAAAAGCAGATTGCATGCTTTCAACATGAATGGCACAGAATATACATTACCATTCCAAACAAACAAACAAAAAAGGGAGTATACTGAGGAATTACTGGACCAAAGCAAAACCGAAACCCATCTGGACAAACTCAGAATTCTGCATTTTTATGTCCAATGTCAAAGTGTTCTTCAGATCTTCAACTTCTTCCATCTTTGAGTCTATCCTCATAAAACCATTCAAACCATCCCAATCAGGTATAAATTAGAATGAGGAATTTTTTTCATAGCCCCATCTATATTACTTATTGATATTGAACATGCTATAATTTATTTGAAAAGATGATCTGAACCTAACTAATCATATATCATTTAAGACACACAAGAAGCTCACAGAAGAATCCCTATTTTTGACTAAAGATTATCTGAATATTATTTGGAAAGTATTAGCTCAACATCTTGAAGTAGAATTACTACTCATTCATCCTTTCAAATTTTGCCTCTATCTAGGCAGGTAAACCTAATGTGTAACATCATGGATGCCATCAGCAGAGTCCATGTAGCCATATAATAACACTAATTTGGATAAGAGGAGAGGAATCTATAAGGAATCTTTTTTTATTAGATATTTTTTTATTTACATTTCAAATGTTATCCCGAAAATTACCTATACCCTCTCCCCGCCCTGCTCCATTACCTGCCCACTCCTCTCTTCCCAGTGATGGCCTACTAGGCCATCTTCTGCTACATATGCATCTAGAGACACAAGCTCTGGGAGTACTGGTTAGAATATTGTTGTTCCACCTAAAGGGTTCTAGACCCCTTCAGCTCCTTGGGTAATTTCTCTAGCTCCTCCATTGGTGGCCCTGTGTTCCATCCTAGAGATGACTGTGAGCATCCCCTTCTGTATTTGCCAGGCACTGGCATAGCCTCCTCACTTGAGATAGTTATATCAGGGTCCTTTCAGCAAAATCTTGCTGGCATATGCAATAGTGTCTGGGTTTGGTGGCTGATTATGGGTTGTATCCCCCGGTGGGGTAGTCTCTGGATGGTCCATCCTTTCATCTTATCTCTAATCTTTGTCTCTGTAACTCCTTTCATGGGTGTTTTATTCTCTATTCTAAGAAGGAATGAAGTAGCCATACTTTGGTCTTCATCCTTGATTTTCTTGCGTTTTGCAAGTTGTATCTTGGGTATTCTGGGCTAATATCCACTTATCAGTGAGTGCATATCAAGTGACTTCTTTTGTGATTGGGTTAAGTCACTAAGGATGATATCCTCCAGATACATCCATTTGCCCAAGAATTTCATAAATTCATTGTTTTTAATAGCTGAGTAGCACTCCATTGTGTAAATGTACCACATTTTCTGTATCTATTCCTCTGTTGAGGGACATCTGGGTGCTATCCAGCTTCTATCTATTATAAATAAGGCTGCTATGAACTTAGTGGAGCATGTGTTCTTATTACCAGTTGGAACATCTTCTGGGTATATGCCCAGTAGGGGTATTGCTGGATCTTCTGGTAGTACTATGTCCAATTTTCTGAGGAACCTCCAGACTTATTTCCAGGATGGTTGTTGACTAGATATATTTCTCAGTATAAAATGTAAGCTTTTTTATTCACTAATTTTTTTTTTTATTTTATGATATGCATGATCTGTTTGCCTAGTGGAAGTTCCTATAGGGGTCAGAAAAGGACATTAGGTGCCATTGCATTTGTTACTCTGCATTTATATTTTGAGTATGAAACTCATCAATGTTCTTTCTTGTCACAGTAATTATATCTGTTTGTTTGTTGTCTGTAGAGTATACTTTTATGGAAGTGCTGTGAGATGTTTATTTTCTGCTATTTATTAGAATTTGAGTTATTTCAGAGACAAGTCTTCTATTGAGTATAGATGAAAACTATTTTCTCCAATCAATCTTATCTACTTATTCTCCTAATCAAGTCTTTTGGATGTATTGGGTTCTTTGTCTGAATTAAACCATGTTAGTCACAGTTCTAGAGATTATAAGTATGGTGTTGGCATCAGTTGTGTTCTTGTAAGTTTCTTCTGGCCACAGCATCATTATGGTGGTAACAATGAACCAGTCACAGCAGAAGGGAGAGTTATATGACCACTCACACAAAGTCTGATTCACTTCTACAAGGGGAAACAATCTCTTTAATAGAGTAGAATTACCATGACCCAAAGTATCCCCAGTGTACTCTATTTATTGGAGGACCAAAAGATGAATTCATTTGCTTCTTTCCTCTTAAAGAGATCAGCAGTTAGAGAATTCATCTAAGTAAACAAAGGGTATTTAATTAGCTGAAACTGCCTTACAAAGTAGGAAGTATTAAGAGGACTGCCTATAATAAATATGTTTCAAGGAAAGTCTTGAGAATTTCCTCAAACTAGCTAAGCCACATAGTTTCCTGAAAGTTTACATTTCTAATAACATAAATGGCAGTTTTCACCATTCACTCTGATTCATTTATTCTTTGTTACATGATTCCCACAAATATTTATATTTCATGTAGATTATCATTTTCTTTCTTCCTTTTGGGCAAATTTAGTTACAGTAATTGAGTGGCAACAAAATTTACAGTCATATTAGAAGAAATTGGTAATTTTTAAGAAAATTTTGTCACAAAAGACAACTATTAGGTATTCTCAAAGCAATGAGGAAAGAAAAGTAGGAATGTCCATTTTCTAAAATATTTTTTTTTCATGTAGCTGTTGCAGAGTTATCTGTTTTAGGAAAATTGCACAGGGTAACTATATTAGTAATGATGATACTTGCTCATTTTAGATGCACCTGTATTAATGGGAAACTATGATTTTTAAAATAATTGAATTCTTTTGAATAATAGCAAATATAAAGCAAAGGGGGAAAGTCTACAGCACATAAGCAAGCAAATAAATGTCACATACTGCATGTCTGCTCTCTGAAGAATGAAGATTTTAGTTCTCTGAGTTTCTCTAGTCTCAGATATTTCAAGTTAAAACATCACTAAAGTATAGTGTTTACTTTAGTGTTTTTTCCTTAATCAAGGTAGCCTAATCTAGGAAGGCAGAGTTACACTACTGAGAAATATGTTTAGTGGAAACTACCCTATATGTAAGTAAAACAAAAGCTATAAGCTTGTATGGAAAAATTCACAGTGAAAAGGAAAGATTGGGTGCTGGCAGTACTTAAACCCACCCAATGTCTTCGATGATGAATTGCTAGAAGTTCTTGAAAGGTCTTCTTCCTCACTGCTGATCATCACTACCGACTCTGTCTGTCCAAACAAATCGAGGGAAAGAAAGATACCCAGGCCCACTATACGATATGCCAGAATGTACATATATTTAGCCATGTTTTTCCTAGACTTCCATCCTTGTTTACATAGCCTTCCCAGAGATCTTGAAAAGAAGGACTGAGGAGTCCTTTTTATTCCATTTTATCTCCACTCAGAAACTAGGCCATAAACCATTTGCTATCCATCCTAAGGTAAGGTGATTTGCTTCTACAAGTGATTGGTCTGTCAGGCTGCTCCTATAGCACCTCATAATAAAACAGCAGGAGGCTAAGTAAAGTGGCCTTTATTCCTCTATCTCTGTAAGAAATTGCCTTCTCTAAGTCTTGGGAAAAAAGGGGGTGATCCAGGAAAGAAGAGAGAGATCCCCAGAATTGGGACATTCCTCAGCCACTGCCTTATTGAGTTCATCAATCTCTTGGGGGTTCCAAGGATACCAAGCGGCAGGTGGATTACTTCCAGGGTTGACATTCACTAGGTAAAGGCTGGTGGTATACTGGGTACCTTCCCTATTGTAAGGTGGTGGGGCAGAAGGCAGAAGCATGGGGTGGGGTTGGGGGGACAAGGAAGAGGTCGGTTAGGGGGTCCAAGGGAGGTAGACTTATGGATCTACTGGAGGACCAAGGGGCACTGTCAAAAAAGATTGAGTGAGGGATATAGGGGCTCAGAGGAGAGATTAGAACTGGATAAGATATATTGGGGGTACACTCATCCGCAGACCAATTGGCCTGTCAATGTTCTTCGTCATGGGGAATGGGATCCTCACATAAGGCACCAGTTTGCTGACTCCCTCTCAGCAGATCCTGGTGAAAGGAGAGAGGTTCCGGTCTAGTGGGGTCTTTCCAGGACTGAGCAGAATGGCAAGTGTCGATAGCCCAAAGGAAACACTCTGAGCTAGGAGTCTTGTTGAAGCAGGAACTCAACCTGATGGCACCAGCCTCTCACTTATATAAGTTCCAAACATAGGGAGGGGGATTTTTGGTAGGGTAAGATGACATAGGAGTCAGGAAAGGGTGAGAAGTATGTGTGGAGTGACTGATAGGACCAATGGCAAAAATCTCTACATCAGCAATGTAGGGCCACATAGGTCTTGCTGAGTCACCCCAATATGGAAGTGACTGAGACAGGTCTCAAAACTCGAGCCAGACTTAGGCTTTCCCACAAGACTGTAGAAACTTGAGCCAGGCTTGGGTTTGTTCTCAAGGCCCAATCCAGGGCCAAAATGAGGTCCAACATGGAGGGAGGTCTGTCTTTACCCTTTGTTCTCAGCACTTGTATAACTTTCACAGTGTATCTTCTCATAGTAAAAAGATCACTATGAATATGCACATAAATTCAGATCATAAGTTGAATAAAAGGCTTATAACAGAGAATGTCTACATGCATATCTACTGGGGGCCAAACATTCATCTTTTGCTACTAGTTTACAGATTCTTTAACAGGAAAGTTAAAAACTAAGCTGTCCTTGAAGCTTTATATAGGTAAACCCAGTCAATATATTATATCTTGTTTTTCATCTTCTTTATGATCTTTAGTTAATGCTCATTGTAACCCCTTGGGATAAACCCTATGTTTAGAAGTCTTTTAAATCTCAGAAGCAATTAAGCAGTTATATTATAAAGGGAACTCATTATGAGTGATGGTGGCCCTAACATACTAATTGCTTCTGAAAAATAAACAATCTTTGTTTTGCATACTACCTCTGAGATAGGGGTCTTCCTTCAGCAATTTTCAGACCCTTACATGAAAAAGAGCCCACCTGTCTTAATTGTAATTAAGGTAAGGGCCAGAATCTTACCATATATGGGAGACAGAAGCTGTCACATAAAAGTCTTGTTTTGCAATATTGATTATTATTTGTTGTTTTGTTTTCTAAACAAGAATTAGATAAAGACTACTAGCAAAATTAAATGCTGATATTTTTCTGAATAAGCCTCAGTATCTCATACCTCTGTTTAGATTCCCATAACAGAAACATTTATGTTGAAGCAACATAAGTGAATTTTCACAGTTCTGAAAGTGCTCTTCTTAAAGGGGAAAGAAAGCCCACATTTTTGAAAAGATGAAAGCCTTTGAGATTATTGTTGACAAGTTCCATGTGGTCCACAACTGAATAGATTGTTGAACTTGATTAGTATTCACAAATCTGAACTATTCATGGCAATCTAAGGTTATTGTTTGTTATAGTTAACTTCAGTTGTCAACTTGGTTTATCTAAGAAGATGAGAAGATGAAACCTAATTGAAGGATTACCTTTATTGCTTGTGACCACATCTCTGGGACATTTTCTGGATCATAATTTCTCTAGTAGGAACCAGTCCTTTGTGGGTGGTACCATCACTAGTCAGGTGGACTAGGGTTTGTAAGAAAGGAAGGTAAGTGTAAGACCATCAATAAGCTAGTAAGCAGTATTCCTCCATGTTCTCTGCTTCAGTTCTTGCCTCCACATCCCTGTCTTAATTTTTTACCTTAATTTTTCTCAGTGATGAAGTGTTATCTGTAATGGTAACACTTTCTCCCCAAATTTTGTTTTTAGTTGTGATATTTACCATAGCAACAGAGAAAATAGACTAGAAGTCCATGTTTAATTTAAAATGAGAAATTATACATTGTGAATAAATTCATCGGGAAGACTTCACTTCCAAAATTATACACTGTACTTTATTATTCTAATTGTCAAAGAAGGTACATATTTCTAATATGTCTACATGGAAGCTTCCACTTGGAAATGGCTAAAATATGAAACTTCTTTCTCAGTGCTAAGAGGAAGCAGGAATTCATTAAATAATATTTCTATTCACTTTTATCTTTCTAAACAGTATTCAGTTAAAAGTACATTGAAATGATAGTAGCTTCTTTTTTGAAGCTAAAAAAAAAACCCCTTTTTATTGGGGAATTGAGTCCACTGACGTAAGAGATATAAAGGAATAGTAATTATTGCTTCCTGTTATTTTGATGTAATTTTTATGTTTATGTGAGTATCTTCTTTTGGGTCTGTTTAAAGAAGATTACTTTCTTGCATTTTCTAGGGTGTAGTTTCCCTCCTTGTGTTGGAATTTCCCATCTATTATCCTTTTTAGGACTGGATTTGTGGAAAGATATTATGTAAATATCGTTTTGTCATGGAATATCCATTATTGGAGGAATTGCAAGCTGGTACAACCACTCTGGAAATTAGTCTGTCAGTTCCTCAAAAATTGGACATAGTATTACCTAAGGACACAACTATAGCACTCCTGGGCATATACCCAAAAGATACTCCAACATATAACAAGGACACATGATCCACTATGTTTATAGCAGCCTTATTTATAATAACCAAAAGTAGAAAGAACCCAGATGCCCTTCAACAGAGGAATAGATTCAGAAAATGTGGTATATTTACACTACTCAGCTATTAAAAACAATGACTTCATGAAATTCTTAGGCAAATGGACGGAACTAGAAAATATCATCCTGAGTGAGGTATCCAATCACAAAAGAACACAAATGGTATGCACTCACTGATAAACAGAGGCTCAAAATCTCTGAATATACAAGACATATTTCACAGAAGACATGAAACTCAAGAAGAAATAGGACTCAAGAAGAAGTGGGTGCTTCGGTCCTTCTTAGAAAGTGGAACAAAATACTCATAGGAGCAAATATGGAGACAAAGTGTAGAGCAGACTGAAGGAAAGGCGATACAGAGACTGACTCACCTGGGGATTCATCCCAGATACTGTCATCAAACTCTAACACTATTCTGGATGCTAAGAAAAGCTTGCTGAAAGGAGCCTGATAGAGCTGTCTTCTGAGAGGCCCTGCTAGAGCCTTACAAATGTGGAGTCAGATGCTCGCAGCCAACCATTGCACTGAATGTGAGGTCCCCAATAGAGGAGTTAGAGAAAGAACTGAAGGAGCTGTAGGAGTTTGCAACCCCTTAGGAGGAACAACAATATCAACCAATCAGACCCCTACACTACACCCACAGAGCTCCCAGGGACTAAGTTACTAAATAAGGAGTACACATGGCTCCAGCTGAATACGTAGCAGAGGATGACCTTATCGGGCATCAATTTGGAAGAAAGGTCCTTGATCCTATGAAGGCTTGATAGAAACCCCAGTCTAGGGGAATTGAGGGCAGGGATTCGGGTGTGAGTGGGTAGGTGGGTGGAAGAACACCCTCATAGAATCAGGGGAAGTTGAGAAGAGATAGGGGGTTTCCAGGAGGGAGAGAAACAGTGTAAGGGATAACAATTGAAATGTAAATAAATTTTAAAAATAAATAATTTTTAAAAGTTTTTCAAAAAATGTAAAAAAAAATAATTTAACAGATAGAGAGGAGCAGTACCTATAACTTTCATTGTTGTCACACTTAAGATCTATGTTGTATTATAAAATAAGGAGTCAGAAACCACTTACAAAAGTTTGATGCTGTTTACAACATCTCTGCTGCACACTGAGAAAGATGCTTTTATGCTGTTTTGTTTCTTGAATGATCTCTATAGAGTGTGTTAATTTGATGTTTCATTTCTTACCTAAGATTTTTATTTCTGTGATGAGAGGTTATTTGGCTGAAATTTTCACAGGCCTGTTTGTTTATCATAGAAGAAAATCAAGGCAGGAACTCAAATAAAGCAGGAACCTGGGGGCAGGATTATTGTAGAGGCCATGGAGGAATGCTGTCACTGGCATGTTCCTCATACCTTGCACATCTTCAACTAAGACCCATCAACCCAGGGATGACCTTGGAGAGCATGCATAATTGGCTGGGTCCTCCCACATCGATCATTAATAAAGAAAATGCCTTTCAAACTTGCCTACAACCTTATATTATGGAGGCATTATCATAATTTAAGGTTCCCTCTCTCAGATGGCATTAGCTTGTGTCATATTAACATAAAACTATCCCCTACAATTGTAATTGCAGTGGTGTTTGGTAGTATTATATTTCAGGATCACCTATACTTTAGATAGTCATCCTTAATGAAAAAGTACATCCTTTAGGATCTCATGTATCTCATATATGGCACCAAAGATCCTTCTATCACATCAGCATTTCACAATCAGTAAACAGTGAGATCATGACAAGAAGTTGGAAAAGAGTCCATGAAAAGGATCTTTCACTCTTTCTATACCATCTGGGGTACCATTTATCAGCAAGTATGCTCATACAGGATGACTGAGAAACTACAGCTCAGTGCACTGTCAACTTTCAAGGTTAATGGCTTTGTTGTCATTCTCCCCACATTAGCCTCTGTCCTTTTGTGGTTTCCTTAGTTTGTCAACGTCTTTCATTCTAGACTTGTTAGTGTTTTGCCATATACTTCCCTAGTTCCAACTACTTCCTGAATATTCAATAACCTCTGCCTCTCTTTAGGTTTAATAGAGCTCTCCCAGTTCCCAAACTAGGTTTTCAATTACACTGACAGCTTGAGGAGAGGATAGGGCTTGTGTTCAATAGAATAATCTTTTCTTTTCGGTTCTGTGTCTTCTGTTTTATGCAGAAAGTGAAAGAGTGATGTGCATTTTTCATATATCAAGTATCTTCATGTCACCATGTTCAGTCATAAACTGGAGAGTGGTAGAGTTAGAAAAGGGTTTTTGCACTGGACTTTCATGCTCCATTTCCTCCTGTGCAGCATAGCATCTGCAAAATGTACTTTCTGTTCTGTTGTGGGAAATATATTTTTTTAAAGCCTGCAAGTTCCCACGCTACCATCAGCAACTCTCTGTCCTGGTGCTGTCCCACGGGCTCTGTCGCTAGCTAGCCCCCACCATGACCAATCACTGTGTTGCCAGCTATGGTTCACTTGTCTCTGGCTCCACTTGTTTTTCTCAGCCATAAACCCCTGTGATCGGTGGTCCCAGTAACCAAGTAAATCAATACGCTTGAAGATTATAATTAACCAATCAGATTTATGTAACAATAAATTCTCAATTCACAAGATGCAAATACAATAATTTCAGAACCAGTTGGTAATGATAAAGGGTGCCCATCTAGGTTACACAAATTATCCCAATTATTCTGATGTTTATGATATCATAACTACCTGTGACTATTTAAAGTCACACTAGTTCAGGTTCTTCTTCCAGTCTGTCCCCTCTGTCTTGGCTTCCTCTCTCCATTCTGTCACTCTCTATCTCTGCAACTCCTAGTGCTACCTCCCTTTCCCCTGTCTAATCACAGGCCTCCTGCTGTACTAATATTTTAATGCAATTGGACATGGAAAAATCCTGTCACATTGTTCTGTTTAAGAGAGTGTTCTTTCTCCTTTGGTTTTGTATATAGTTCATGCTGTCAGTGACTTTCCAGTATTGTTGAATTTATTTTATAACTCAAACATTTCTAACATGACCATCATTGCTCTTTTCTTGGGATCTTGTATCCTTTTTTTTTAATCAAATGCTATTGTGTTTTTAGTACTTCCTTACCTTATGGAAGATGCTTCCTCTCTTATGATTCAGTCACTGTCCTAGCTATAGAAAAGGCCATCCCCAACTCAAGCAGTTCCACTTCTTCACTTGGAAACCAGAGGAAGGATGTCAAACTTTTTCTGCTATGATGAAGCATTGTTTCTACATACATGCATCACAACCTAGGAGAACTGAATATTTATATGCTAATTAGACACATATAAAACATGTTTTTGTACATACATAAAGTATACAGATAGCCATGAGCATCTGGGTTAAGTTAGGTGATTATTCTGGATGTCAGGATTTAGTTAGCCTAACCCTGATTTATTTCTCTACAATGACCTAAGCATGCAAATTTAAAAATGTTTCTTCTGTACTCATATCTAATGAGCTTTGTCTCATATTGAAATATCAATGCATTGTGTCTGCACTCTGCATTTGAATGATATGCTCGATCACTTAAGTGTCTTATTTTGTTAGTAATTAGGGAGACTTCTTGGAAGATCAGGGGTATTCTCCATAGCTACTTCTTTTTTCTTTTATATAATAAGAAAATAATCTTAAAATAAAACAAATGTTCATTTGTTCAAATGTTTTAACTATTAATTCGAAGCTAATAAGACCTTATTTATTTATATTTTATTTTTTAATAATGAGTACTTATTCCATTATTAATTGCACAATACTACATGTAGCAAAAGAGAAACTGAATTTGCAGTCATATTTTTTCAAATATTCCTTATTACTGAGTCATTTAGTTAGGTTTATTGCACATATAAAAAATAAAATTAAAGAAAACAATTATACTATCCTCTCTCTCTCCCTCTCTCTGTATGTGTATGTGTGTGTGTGTGTAGGTATGTATGTGCACTCTCCTGTTATAAATCTGTTTTCACTTCTTTACAGCACAATATACAAAGCCATATCAAGACATTAGAGTAATAAGATATCCTTGTTTCTGGTTTTCAATTATTCTTTAATCAAGACAAGCATTTCTAATTCATATCTTCACTTGAAGAAATGAAGAGAGGGCTCTTATCCTTGTGAAGCGGTCATGGAAACTCAGACTTGCTTTTATAACTGAAAAAATGTTACAGGTGTCTCTCAACCAATGAGGAAATATTGAAAACTTCAGCTTTAACATTTCATTGGAGGAGGCTAGGATGCACTGCTTTGCCATATCTCTGGATGTGTTTTTGGTTAAAAGAGATTAATCATAATCTATTATTGAAATAATACATGACTGTATTTCATTTTCAGACTGGACTTATGTTTCTCCTATATGCATCTATTTATTCTGTTCTGAGATAGTTCTGAAAGTCTGGGATTAATAGATAGACTGGAGCATTCCATTCTGACATCAAAACAGTGCTTTTCTAAAGAAATAATAGTATTCAGCAATAATGGCAAATAATTATGGCCTCCGTCAGAGGATACCAAATGAATTAAGAAATATCTTTCTTAGGAATGTTGAAAATTAAAACTCTTTTATTGATAAATTCATTGTGAAATGTCAGATAGTCAGACAAGCCAGTATCAGGAAGAACTGACCCCTAAAGAAGACCATGAGCTGTATAGCCCAAGGGTCACATCAATTCACAGTCCTGTCCCTTGGATATCTAGTATCATATTTATTGTCTTTCATTGTATACACATTGGACAGACTAACTGGCAATAAGGCTATGTGTTGCTATGCATATAAGTGTAGGTTCATTCTAAAATATAATTACATGGATTACATGGGTTCTCAAAATATTGTTCAATAAGCATGGAAACTTTTCTCACTTATTGAAAATCCCTGAATGAGTACTTTCCCTAAAGAGGCTATAGAAGTGCCCAGACCTGATTCATGCTTTTATGTGCTCTCCTGGTGCTATAAGAGAATATCCATTCTTCTGTTTTTGTGTGGTTTCTGTGATGTGCCATGAATAATTGGCTCCCATGCATTTCTTTCTGGACTCAATAAGATTTTACATTAAATTGTTTCTGGTTATTAAATTTATCTGTAATGATGTTACTTAGTCATGTTTTGGTTATGAGTAGCCCTTTGAATTAAAATTACTTAATGAAAATCTCCAAGTACAGTTACTGTGTTACTTGTAAAACATACATTTGTTCAAGGTCAAGAAAATCAGAATTTTTAAGAAATGAAAATACAGTTTGCCAGGTTTACAACATCTCCTGGTTGAATTACTAAAAGATAAAAGAAGGGAAGCAGGGATTTTGTGGTGCATAATAGAGTATATTTAAATAATCGTCATTATGTTTTATATTCTATACTTTTTCAAAAGTTTCTGTGCCTTTAAAATATTCCAATATTTATCTCATTTGAAGTCCTCATGTTATTCATGAGTTACAGTCCCCATGTAATGTATATTCTTCACCTAGCTCTTTAAATTAACTGTGTATATTTTAAGAAATCCTTGACCCAGTTAGTGGGTGGGGGAGCACTCTCATAGAAGCAGAGGAGAAGAGGGATGGGATGGGGTTACCAGAGAGAGAACCAGGAAGAGAAATAACATTTGAAATGTAAATAAATACAGTAACCAATAAAAAAATTTAAAAATAAAAAAAGAAATCATTGTTAGCTACAGATCCACTTTAGACATTAGATTAAACAACATTTGAATATTATTCAATGAGGTGTAAATGTAAACAGATTATGCACAATGATTGGCACTGAATTAATAAATTTGTCAGAGAATAACTTTTATTATTATGTTTATTCCTACTTCATACAAAATTAATATGCACCAACACCATAACAATAATATAGATTTAGTGATGGGATAACTTATAAAGCAAAATCAGTAAACCAAATAGCAACATCTCAGGTTAGATCCATTCTGATTTTCATGAGGAATCAATGTGGGATTGTGAAATATTGACATATGTCTCCAAATCTGTTTTTGTTTGTTTGTTTTAGGATAGTGTCTATTTCTAGACCTAACTGCTCTGCAACTCATTCTGTAGACCATGCTAGCCTTGAACTCAGAGATTCATCTTCCTCTTGAGTGCTGTATTTAAGGTGTACACTACCACTACCAAACCATTGTCACCAAATCTGTAAGAGTTTACATAACGGGGGCTGGTGAGATGGCTCAGTGGGTAAGAGTACCCGACTGCTCTTCCGAAGGTGATGAGTTCAAATCCCAGCAACCACATGGTGGCTTACAACCACCCGTAATGAGATCTGATGCCCTCCTCTGGTGCATCTGAAGTCAGCTACAGCGCACTTATGAAGAATAATAAGAAACGAATCCTTGGACCGGAGAGACCAACCGGAGCAAGTGGGGCTGGCCGGAGGGAGCAGAGCCGATTGGAGCCAACGGGGCCTACAGGAGCAAGCGGGGCTGGCCAGAGCAAGCAGGGTCGAGCAGAGTGAGCGGGGTTGACCAGAACAAGGGGAAAAAAAAAGAGTTTACATAACATTTTTTCAGTGCTTATAAATCAAATTATCTGTCTTTTTAATGAATCTGTCATAGAAACTGTAAATTATTCAATATATATTCAAAACTGTAGACATTAGTTACCAAGGAAATTTGACTAAATGTGTATTTTTTTTACTATGATTAGAAAGATGTACTCTTGGGTTTTTATGATTCTAATGTGCTACATCCACTCTAGTAGTGACTCCCTTGGCAGGTCTGAAAACCTGGAAGCAGTCCTGAGGCAAAGAGTTTCAAAGGAAACCCATCCTCCTGGAACCTTGGCATTCCCATAGCTAGAGAGCCCCAGATTTGTCCCTGCAATATCATGGAGGGTCTTACATGCTTTCTTACAGTATTTTACTACATAAGAGTTAAAAATCTCAGGGCAAGATTAGCAAAGTATATTCTTAGAATCTTCTACAGCCAAGTTACCTTCATATGTAAGAATTTACTTGGGCCTAGGAAATAGGGGGGTTGTGGTAATACATTATTCATGAGAAGGTTTGCTAGAGCAGAACCCCCTGGTGCTAGCTCTCACAAGGCTCAAAGGAGTAGCACAAATGGTGACTAGGGTGTGAAATCCTTACCTGTCATTAGCTGACCCTAGGCAGAGCTCTTTTATATTTATTGTAAATATTACCTGGTTTCTCTAAGTCCTTTTGAAGTCATTCCTTTGTTTTGTGTCAAGTAACTTCAATGTACTTTGCCTGCCTGCTTTGTTTTCTGTATTATATAAGACTGGTGTTCACTTTGGGAACATACATTCAGATTCTACACACCCTCTCGTGTGATCTCTGTTTGTCACCCACATTCGCCAAACTCCTTCACCCATCTGCTCCAGAGAACCTGTTCCACACAGATAGGAGACCCAAAAAGAGGACAGTCTGTGGCACTAATGTTTATCAAGTTTCTTCTTTAATCATTGTTTCACTTAGTAAAAGAATCTGTGCTAGTTTCTTCCACAAACTATCCCATATTCAAATGTCATTTTAATACAAGTGTATAACATGAAACAGAAGCAAATAAATAAGGTACTTAGAATCCCTTTTACCTAGATACATTCAAGACAAAAGCCTAATTGAATGGTGGATGGCCTCATCCTTGTAACTTTGAAATAGTATGTCAAATATCCCGGTTTAAAATATAACTTTAGTGAAAACATTTTTTTTTCACAGCAATTAAAAATGTAAAATGGGTATAAAATATGTAAAAGACTTGTTATGCAAGCAATGAGACATGAATTTGGATCTCTAGCATAAAAGCTAAACATGGTGGCATCTGCTTATTAACTATAGTGCTGTGAGTTATCAGGATGGAAATAGAGAGGATGACCCTAGAACTTTGTTGTCAAATCAGTCAAGCAAGAAAGGCTATTGGATCTCAGGTTCAGAAAGAGACCTAGAATCACAAAATAAGTTAAAGATACACTTGAGGATAACATTGTGACTTTAACTCTGGCATCATAGGCCCCATCATGTGTAAGTATAGCTGTACATTCATGTGAACATGCACACACTTTCTTCTCTATCACACAGACCCATACACAGACACCCACCCCCAGCCCCCACAAATACACATGCACTCTGTGAAGCAACAAATCCTTGGTTTTAAATTTATGTTTTGATTTTCTTATCCTAATGTCAAAATAGCTTATGAGGTGTTCATGAACTATAAGCAAATGAAATTGGTTAATATATTATGTATGAAATGGTTAGCATGAAGAAAAAGACAAAGGGAAACACAATATGGTGCAAACTGCTATATTATAAGTCAGGAATATTGTGATTATTGTGTTCACTCCAACAAGGGCTTCCTGGCTTGGTCAAGTGCAATGGGAGTCACAGGGATCATCTGCCACCTTCCTTATTTCTGAATTTTTCTGGCAGTGGTCAAGTGCACTTTAAGCAATATCAGTATGTTAGCATAGATTTGAAATGGTCATATGCAGCTAAAGACTTCCCAATAGCTTCTTAGATTTCCTTGTAGCAATATAGCAATCCCAACATGTGCACATTGAAATAGTCTTCTCATCAGAAACTCACATTTCTGGGGGTGGGGGGGAGTTGGTTTTTCTAAGCAGATTGAGTTTAAGCAACTGAAATGGTAAGCACACTGAAAACTGTTCCCTATAATATGCTGGCAAAACTAGGCATGGTCAGAAGACCTTCCAATTGTTTTACATTTCTGAAGATACTTCAATTCAATATTTAACTCAAAAATCAGTTAATACCTTTACCTAGAAAACAGCCCTCTCAATGTCAGAAACAACGTCAATTGAAGAAGAGTGGGAATACATGTTCTGTACTTTAACATTCAGAAAGAGAGTGTGTTTGTTTTTGTTTTAAGATTTATTTATTTATTTATTTATTTATTTATTTATTATATTTATATGAGTATACTGTAGCTGTCTTCAGACATATGAGAACAGGGCATCAGATCCCATTACAGATGGTCGTGAGCCACCATGTAGTTGATCAGAATTGAACTCAGTACCTCTGGAGAAGCCTTTAATGTTCTTAACCTCTGAGCCATTTCTCCAGACCAGAAAGTGTCTTTCAATGTGTGATGTTAGGTGTTGCATAAAATATTAATAAAGGAATACACACTACTACCTCAAGGCACCAGCAGACCAGCTGGCCATTTCTCAGCCCAGCAGACTCTTTGACTCAGAGCACGGAAATCTCTCCACTCTGTTCGCTAAATTTCCATGGCCAGCCATTGCCACGCATGCTCCACATTTCCAAATTCTAATAGTTGGCTGGGGTGCCATGCTACCATCTCTCTCTCTCTCTCTCTCTCTCTCTCTCTCTCTCTCTCTCACCCAGCTGAGTTGCTGCAAGAAGGAAACCACCACACAATCTTAGTTTAGAATCAACAGGCAACACAATCACTGGGCACAGAAACTATCATCTTAATTTTGTGAGCTATTCTATGGTAAATCCTGTGATGGTGGATCGTTGGTGGATTACCACTTAATCCTCTGCCTACCTACATATGCCACCATGCTCTCTCCTGTCCAAAAGGAAGTAACCATCTTCTTCCTCTCCTCTTCCTCTCTCCAACCAAGAAGTCCCTACTAGTCACCCAGTGATTGGTCCCTTGAAATCTTTATTCATTAGGTGAAGGTTCTGCCACATTTAGCAGCAGGTACAAAGGAATCTCCATGGGTTTAATTGCTACCTGTGGTCCCTATTAACATTCCAAAGCAAATGTTGGTCTCTAGGCTCCTTCAGAATTACAGCACCTGTTGTATATTTCACACCTTATAGTGGCTCTTCTTACCTCCTCCCCTATTGTAAACTCCCTGCAGTCTAGGAACTTCCCTCCATCCCAGCTGCTCATTCTTATAAGCCTGCTATTTCAGCTTCTTGGCTTCTCTGAACTCATCTTTAGACTCTCTGTGTCTCCTTTTTTTCTCCTCTTTCCTTCTCTTTCCCCTCAACTTGCTCTCCCTTTCATTATATTCTTCTACCTCTCTGCTCTGCTCTTGCTTTCATGGCCAGATCCAGTGTGCTGGATTTGATAGGTATATTCCTTTCTATCTTTGCTCTGGATTTTTACAGATGCCTATGGCTATTACCCTCTTGTCTGTCATAAAAAAACTTCCTGCTAACTATACCATTGCATGGTCATGTCATCACTTTATACAGTTATCAAAGATTCCTAGAGCTATTTGAAAAGAGACTTTTCCTACAGGCTGGAATTGGATAGGGAGAAAACATTGATTTTAAAAAGTAAAAGAAAGCACCCAAGAAAAACAGTGAGAAACTCTGAGTTGAGAGAATATTAGCTCTGCATTTACTGATTTAATTTCAAAACTCCTCTACTGTGGTAAACAAAGATTGTGAAATATGGACTTATATGTACATCCATCAGACAAATGGAAGCAGATCTGGCAGGGTCAGTTTAGGCTCTTTCTGGAAAAGAAGACATTTATAAGTGAACATGGGTTCCAAGGAAGACTGTATAGTCAGTGCTTTGGGGATATTAGCAAAGGTACATAAAAGAAATGGGACTCTACTTAGAAATAGGTTATGAGAGGCATAAATTGCTTAAAGATGTATGGCACCTGAAGTTAATACTGTCACCTTGGAAGATACAGTACTTGGAAAGAACTTGAGTATCTATTCAATTGCCAAGGCTGATACTCAGTGAGGAGAACAAAAGCTCAAGGAACTTTCACCGTCCTAGTGTCATTTCCTGATAGTTAATATTTTTAACATATCCCTTACTGGTCCTTTCTATCTATATATATTTTATGTATTACCAAGTTTTGTATTTGAAAAGCACTATACACATTTTTTACATACATCTTTTGGGTTCTGTGGGTCGGGACAAAGTGGGGTAGAGAACATCCTGTGATTTGTCTGGAAGTTTGCAGTACTATTATCTTTTGCAGCTGTCCTTGCAAAAGGTCAGGAGCTCCCTCAGGAAGGGAGGAGAGCTCTGGCTTATGACTCAGCATCAGTCTCCTTGGTATGCAGCCAGTTGCCCTTGTGAAAGGTTGGAAGTTCTCAGGAAGAGAGGCTTGTGACTCAGGTCAGTCCCCAACATCTCCCCCTCTTTTCTTTATTAAAGTTGGGGGTGGCCATAAAAAGAGGGTTGGTGGAGAACCTGTCTTAGGCTATGTGGCTTATGCCCACGCCAGCACCGCAGTAACTAGTCCTTTTTAGGTTCTAGTAGGGCAGGGCCTCTGTCTTAGGCTATGTGGGTAGTACCTACTCCTGGCATCATGTCCTACTCCAATAGATTAATCAGGTCTTTGGTAGTGGTGATGGGCGTCCAGGCAGTGGACCTACAATAATCCCATCATAGAGTCACCCTGCAGCCAGTAGGCATGTGCATCTGGCTCGAGGCACCATAATATTCTCGTCATTGGTTATGCCACGGCTTATGGCCCTCAGCCACTATTAGAAACCAGACGCATGCCTGCAGCAAGGGTGGAGAACTGAAGGCCGATGGTTGCTCTCTCCACATCAGCGGAAAAGAGATCTTTGGCTGAGTCTCGGATGTCTAGCCAATGGTAGTGGATTTCAACTGGTTTGTTTTAGGCAGAATCAATCTATGATTTAATAAATCTGGTTAACCTGTTAAAAGCCCAGGGGCCAAATGAAAAAAGCAACAAAATACAAACAAGGGGCCCCAAAAGGCTAGAGAGAAAGGTGGAGAGCCAGAGAGAAGTGGAAAACCAGTTTTGATACCAGGATTCACTTTTTTTCTTGTTCTCTCTGTTTTCTAAACTCTCTTTTACCTTTTTTTCAGACTATCTTCTACTAACCCTGTCTTGTCTGTATAAAAACAGCATTCCTCTTTTAAAGCAGCACACAGTCCTCCTTGTTGCATGAAAAGCAAATCTAACCCTCTTCTATTCTGCAACACTACCTCAGAAAGTGAAGTAACAGATTCTTAAGGTTCTTTAACCCATCCTGCATCTCCTGAAGATCTCTATCTATAGCCATACTAAGTTGGGTATACTGTTGGTTGGAGGTTACTAAGGAGGCAATTCCTGTTCCTGTCCCCGCAGTTCCTAATCCAAGGAGAACCTCGAGGGTGACAGCTGTGATAGGCTCTCTCCTATGCCTCGATGGAAGTGTGGACCCTCTCTCCCAGAATCTTAGATAATCATCAGACAGGTGTACAGTCAAGCGGGAAAGTAATTTAGTTAAAACACAACAATTTCTGCCTTTTAAAAAGGTGGAAATAACATTAAAGTTAGTTAAACCTGAAGAGCAGGCAAGATAAGTATCATCAGGGGCCATAACATATTGAAAGGTATTATTAACAACCAGGGTCTGATTACACACTTCAAACAGGGGCAATGGTGGAAGCATCTGGGTTCCCCAAAGACAGAGACCAATGCCAGATATTTGGCCAAGAGTCAGCCCTTCTTTAGACTCTGGATGCCATGTCAGGAAGGAAGTATCATTGGTGGCAATCACCTCTCCAAAATGGGCTATTCCTTCATAAAAAGGAGGCTGGCACAAATAACAAATCCAACAATCCCTAGCAAGGGTAGAATTGGCCTCATGAATGGCTTGTAGTGAGGCATTAATCATGGTAACAATAAGTTCTGCCAAGGAGGGCAGGCCTGCAGGGAGTGTGGGTTGAAAGAAGGTAATAGGGACATCAGTATAAGATGAAACATTCCCTTTAGGAACCGTGGGATGAAGCATAGGGTTGGGTCCTATGGCAACCGGCTTTTGGTTGGGGATGGTTTTGAGCAATTTTATTTTAAAGGTTAATCCAGGATTTGTGTTACTCACATACATGTGAAGGCCTCATTCAAACCCTCGGGACCAATTTCTATGGAAATCTTTTTTCCAGCTTCAGTAAATGATACCTTGAGGGGGTTACACCACCCTTTGGTATTTTGGGAATTTCGGCATTCAGCCATCAGTGTGTTGTTTCTGTGAGAATTCTTCCATCCCTTTTTGACCTGAATATAATCCCAGGCAGAGGTAATCTTTCACATATGTATATACGCAGTCTATTTAGGGTAGATTTTTCCTTAGATACAGGTATTTGTATAAGTAAAAGAAAATGAGGAAATTAATGTAACTTGACACATATACAGAGAATTTCTGGGAAGAAACACTAGCAGTGGGATCTATTAAAAGTGACTATTTTAGAGTGGATGGAGCATCAGAACTCTTATGGAAGAATAGGAGGATTGCAAGCCCTAAAATGATTAGGTTAGGAGCTCCACATGAAGACCAACAAAATCAACCAACACGGACCCTTGGAGATCTCAGAGTCTGAACCACCAATCAAAGAACATACATGGGCTGGGCCTAGTGTTCCCCATATATATGCAGCAGATGTTTAGCTTGGTCTTCATATGGGTATCAAACAACTGGAATGAGTGCCATCCCAAAAGCTGTTATCTGTATGTGGAATAGCTGGGCTACCTTTTCTGGACTGAGTGGGAGAGGAAACACGTAGCTTCGCAGTGACTTGAGTTGCCAGGATTGGGAGATATCCAGGGGGATCCCAACCCACTCAAAGGAAAAGGGGAGAGCATGGGGAAAGTCTTGCTAGAGGGGCTCACTGGGAGAGGGGGCAATGAGAGGAACGTAAAGTGACTATGTAAGAAATAAAATATGAAAAAAGTGATTGTTTTAGAGACTAACACTAATTATCAAGTGTGAAGAAGGCAATGTTGTATGCTTAATGTTATATAAATAAGTAAAGTAAAGCATGTTAAAAGTATCTCTCAGCAAGTTTCAGAAATCATTGTTGTGTGGTGTCAGTGAAGACTGAATTTAAAACTGAAGGAGTGTCTCAGGAAGCCAAGTTTATTCTTGCTCTTTATGCACTACAGTTGCAAAGCTCAAAATTATGAAGCATTTCTTCTTGCTGAGAGTCATTATATTGCTCTACAATAACACTTGGATTACTCTGAAAAACAGCATGATTCCAAGTAGTTAAACATTTTTTCCACAACCTGATACAAAACCTACATGCTGTGCTCAGACTGGGTAATAAAGTCTGGAGGAAGCCTGAGAATCCTTATATGCCTCCCATGATTTCAAATAGACAAAACTAATTAAATGAAGTCCAGTTCAGGTTTGATAGACTTACTTTATATCTTAGAATGCAACTTAGGGACTCTTTAGAACAAAGCTATAAACACTTACTGGGCCTGATGGGTTTTTAAAACCAGTACTTGAATGGTTCAAAGCATAGAAAAAAATTTTATAACATTATTTGAAAATATAAAAGCATTTGATGCAATACACATTAACACCTCTGTTTCTTATTCTGTGTTGTAGGAAAAGACCAGAAGGGTCCAGTGACTGAGATATGACAGCTAATCATTGAATCTATCTAATAGAAATACAACTCTTACAAAGAAATTATGCAGTCAACAGAAGAATGGAAAACAAGTGGATGATTCCACATGATTAATCAGGCTGGTGCTCCACTATGACATTTAAATGATATAGAAGTTTAATATTGATTTAAGAATNAGTCCACAAAACAGAGTGCTGTAATAAAGCCATTGAATCTCAAGTTAGGCCAGAATATGCAGCCCTTTACCCTATAATCTTTTGAGTGTTAGTCAAAGGAGAAAGGGCCAAAAAAATGGTTCAGTGGATAAAGGGACTTTCCAGAAAACAGGAGAACTCAAGTCTCAAGCAAATATGTCTGATGAAGTAGTACTGGTTAGTAATTATAGTGACCATTTGTAAAAATGGGAATCAGAGCAAGAGAATATCTAGAAGGACATGGGGAGCTAGCCAGGCAAAGGCATCAGTGAACACATAACACATCATGCTCATAAAAAAAAAAAATGGAAGATGAGGACTGACACCGAGAGTTGTCATCTGACCGTCACAAATCCACCTTGATATGTGTATACTTACATAATGCACACACATATACACATCACACATGTACACATTAAGTTCTAAAAAATTAATTAGTTGTTGCCTTAGTTAGTATTTCTATTACTATAGTAAAACCTCATGACCAAATCAACCAGGATTTAATTGACTTATACTTCCATATCACTGTTCATCATTGAAGATATTCAAAAAGATCTGGAACCTGGAGGAATAGGACCACCAGCCTAGGAGTGGTCACATCCCATAATGGTGTTCTTTTATGATACTCATCAACCTTCATTTTCTGTGGAAAACCTCTGGTACCCAGGCCCATATCTGGCTTCCTGACGTGAGGCTTCATCAGACACTACTCACAGAAAGGATACTGCGGGAAGGTGAGCCCCCACACCTCTGGAAACAATCTGTCTTTTCCTACTGTGCTTTTGGTCAGCACCATCATGTGGATTTAGACAAGCTAAAGGGACAACTGAAGCCTCCTGGCCAGAGCTACTCTCTGGTGTTGGCCCAAGGTCGCTCTGGCCTCTGTCTAAATTCCAACAGCCCGCAATGGGCCCTGGCAAAGACTCTCTATCTAACTTGTACTTAAAACAAAAAGAAAACCTGGTAATGCAGCAGTCGCTTAAGCCACAGGGAAGCTGCCCGTTCTTAAATCTGTGGGAAGGCTTAGCATTTTGGACCTTTGTGGAATCCCCTGAAGTCAAATAAGACAAAGGAACGTTCCCATTGGATAAGAGCTTCTCTTCCTTTCTATCATGGACACACTCACCATCTCATAAGAAAATCACCCCCAGGGCAGGGAAATACATGCCCTACTAAAACACTGAGGAATAAAGATAGCCAAAAACAAGCCTCCTTATTTTGGGGAGGAAATCCTTCATATGGCACCATGGATGGCCAATAATAAAATTTATAGCCCAGACTCATGGATCTGAGTAGCTTCTCTCAAAAAAAAAAAAAAAAAGACACCGGAGAAGAAAAAACACCCTCCTGTGATTTTTTTGTCAATCTTAGGCAGTGCATAGGGCCACTTAGAACAGGACAGATTGATAGCAACACAGCTGCTGAGCACCCTCAGTCAAATGAACCCAAGGATCAAGGTCCTAAAACCACTCCATCTCAGATCTCACAGCTCTTACCCAGTTAATAAGAGAGTAAAATCTGTCTACCCACCCCTGCCTCCTTATGCCTCAGAGGAAAAACTAATTAAACCATCTGCTCCTCTGCCCCCGCTCTCCCACTCAAAGGCAAGGCTCCATGAAAAAACAAAAAACAAAAACAAAGACAAAAACAAAAACAAAAACAAAAGAGCTACCACCTTCATCTCCCCCAGAGAGAGGCATCTCTCTTTCCCCTTCTCCAAGCCTAAAAGCAAAATACCTTCAAAACTCATAGATGAAGCCCTGCTTAACTCCATAGTCCCTTACCCCCAACAACTTTGAAATATTTGAGACTCTCTTACAAAAACTAACCCAGACTCCCATGCTACTCAAGAGTCTGATACAAAACTAAAATCCAAACTGCCCAGGCATTACCAGTTAATATCAACCCCAGCCGAAATAACCCCTTAATTGGTACCCACTCCAAGCCTCAGACTTAAAAGAGCTCAGGCAGGCAGTGAAGGAAGATGGCATACACACACCCTGGATAAAAATCTCTCCTACAGAGCCATATTGCCAACTTAAATACCCCCCAAGATTGGAGAGATATTTGTTGTTCTGCCCTTCCCAGACCAATGTTTTTTGAATGGGAAGCCTCCCCCCCCCCCCCCCCCCCCCCCCCCCCCCCCCCCCCCCCCGAGATGAATGTTGTCAACAAGTCAGGCAAAACCAGAGCAGAGACACTCCATGGGGCTTTAATGAACTCTTTGGCCAGGAAGACTTTTCTACTGGAGCACAGCAGGCAACTCAGCCAGCAGGGTACTATGAGCAGCAGGTCCTCCTCTGTGCAACCCAAGCTTGGAATAGGTTCACTCCACCCTCAGGGTCATAAGACCCTGCCTCCTTCCTGCTCTCTCTCCAACAAAAGCCCCAAGAACCCCTAACTGATTTTATTCTCAGAACCAAAATGAGCCTAGAAAGAAAAATTCCTAACCCCACAGCCAGAGACCACCTTCTTAAAACCATCGTATGGGAAGATATGACCTTTGAATCCAGACTCATTTGCCAGGGTCTCTGGGAGGAGCATCAAGATAGGTGGATCGTGGCAACCAGAGATATAGGAACTGTATCATATCAGGTTACATCCATGGCTCAGGCATTTGTAGCAGCAGTAAAAACAGAAAGAATCTGCTTCAAACGTGGAAAGGCAGGACATTGGAGGGATGAATGCCCACAAAGCTCTCTCCCCATAGCAGATTCTAATCACAGTAAGAAAATCTGCCCCCGCTGCAGAAAAGGTTACCATTGGAGGAAATAATGTACTGCTGTATATGATAAGGATGGTAAGCCACCGGAACCTTTAAACTTCAGACGGAGCAGTCCTCAGCCCCGACAATAAGAGGGACAACTACTACTCCCATAGAAGTCTTATGGATATCCAGCATCTCAAAAGGCTCCCATTTAAAATTAACCATTAAGATAAATAATAATAAACCATTCAAGTGCCGTATTGATAGTGGAGCAGACAGGACTTTTTTTTTTTTTTTTTTTTTTTGGTTTTTCGAGACAGGGTTTCTCTGTGTAGCCCTGGCTGTCCTGGAACTCACTTTGTAGACCAGGCTGGCCTTGAACTCAGAAATCCTCCAGCCTCTGCCTCCAAGTGCAAGGATTAAAGGCGTTCACCACCACTGCCCAGCTTGCCACTGCCCAGCTCGCCCATTGCATTTTTAGGAACAGAGATTTCCCTTACCTTAATACATCCACTCAAACCTACCCTTTCCTTCCCTCAAAAATCAACTCTCACCTCCCTCCAGAGTTTTCTGGCAACATCAATTGGCTTCGGCCCTGGCTCCCCTCTTCTACAAGCACTCTTCAAACCCTATTTAACCTCCTGAAAGGAGACAAAAGTCCCTCCTCCCTAAGAACACTGCCCCCAGAGGCAGGCCAAGCTCTAAATTCCCTCAGTGCAGCCCTAAAAGATATGGCTAGTGCTAGGTATGACCCAACAAAACCTATACAGCTCCTCATCTTTAACTCTTCCCCTACACTTGTGGGAGCCGTTTACCAACCTCAGAGGGTGCTGGAATGGCTTTACACCCCGATGGGTGGCAAACCCCAAATTTTAAATGAGGTAGATGTGTTTGCTAGCATGATTAAAAATGGCAGGGATAGAACCTTGAAAACCGTAGGGAAAGAACCTGACATTCTTGTCATCCCCTTCTCCCTCTCTGATATTCAGTGGCTAATCAAAAATCACTCCCACTTTGCTATCAGCTTAGTAGGATTCCCAGGACAAATTGACAACCATTATCCTAACAAGAAATGGGCCACTGCCCTCCCTCTGTGGTGATGGCTGCCCCCCAAATTATTCTCAAAAGTGCCCTTAGCAGGATCCCCCCTCAATATTTACTGATGGGGGAAAGAGGGGTCTGCAGCAGTGATATACTACTTCCCTGAGGATGAACCTCCATCCTCCAATTCAAAGAGCTACCCAGTCACTCTCCCCAGTGTAAAGAATTATATGCCATCTATTTAGCTCTAAATGAAGTCAAGGGCCCCCTTAACCTCTTTTCAGACAATGTATATGCTCCCCTGGTTGTCAAGATCCTTCATAAACTAGATGCCAACCCACTTTCTTCTCTACTCATACAGGTCTCCACCCTCAAACAGGAAAGAGACTCCCCCTTCTATATCCAGCATGTCTGATCTCATAGTCCCCTGCCAGGTCCTATATCTGAGGGAAATGAACTCACTGACCAAACTGCCTTGATGGGGACATTCATGACCTCCATTGAACAAGCAGATCAAATTCATTCATGCACACATAAAAATATAAAGGGGCTTCATGCTCACTTCCCTCACATCCCTCTTGCTCAGCTCCAGAGGATAATAAAGACATGCTCCTCTTGTGCATCCCTCATTACCACCCCAGCCTTACAGATGATGGACACCAACCCCTGAGGCCTTAAGTCCAATGCCTTATGGCAAACTAATGTCACCCATATTCCCCAATTCAGTAGACAGAAATATGCTTTTGTCACCATAGATACTCGCATTTTATATGGGCTACAGCCCAAGCAGTTGAAAACTCAAAAAGATTGATTCATCATATGCTCTCCTCCTTTGCCATCATGGGTATTCCTCAACAGATAAAAACTGATAATGGCCCTGCTTTCACTAGCTCTCAATTCAAAACCTTCTCCACACACTGGGAAATTGCCCATCATACAGGAATTCCCCATAACCCCTAGGGCCAAGGAATAATAGAAAGAACACATCAAACACTAAAAGCCCAACTCCTAAAACAAAAGGCAATGACCTAGCTCCCTAATGTATAATTAATGATGGCTCTGACTACCCTAAACATATTTAACATCTACAAAAAAACTCCAAACATCCTCCTATCTCCCTCCATTGGCACACACCAAAAATTAGCTCCCCCTATTCTAGTACAATGGTAAGATCCTTTGGACGGAATTTGGAAGGGACCAGACCCCCTTCTTACAACCAGGAGGGGTATTGCTTGTATCTTTATAGTGGACCAGTGTAAGCCTATTTGGGTTCCTGCCAGAAATGTCCGACACCACCCCACCGACCATGAAGTTGGCCTGCCTCTCACTTGCAAATCAATGACAGAAGAAGAGGAAAATAAGGCAGAGGCAATGCCACACTCAGAAGGATAACAAGATCTCCTGGAAGGACATCCATGACTTGGTGATGGCTGCCCAGGCCATGTGACCTCCACAAGCCCCCCCCCCTCCTCTATTCTTTTGGTTGTTTTTGTAATTCTTCATGCTAACTCTACTGCTGCCCAGCCTCTCCTTAGCCTTCCCACACCTACCACTGGAGATTATATGCTAGGGAAACCTACAATGGACACAACAAAGTTATACGGACCCAGGACAGCCCACTAGAAGGATGTCGAACCAGGACTGAGATACCTCTACACCCAGATTCCATCTCCACTATGGCCAGCTCTTTTCTCTGCTTTCCTTACTGAAACACGGGTGAATGTCTCCAGGAGGTCTCCACATATGGAGGTTGCAGATACTGGAGCTGCAGAATGGAATCCAGCAGTCATGGCAGCACAATGCTCACCAACCTTAAAACTAATTTTCAGCTTTCCATCAGTGATCCATGGGATGAACTTTGGCAGACCGGAGTCATGAGTAAACTTTACCCCAATGGCTATGCCAAATACTCAGTTGCTGACCTGCACATCTCCCATGAGCTTGTTTGCTTGCTGCCTCTAAATCAGCCTTTACCCATGCTAACATTATCCAACAGGAAAATCAGTCTCAGTAGGAGTTGTGAGCCACCCTTTCCTGGCTACAGTGTATCCAATACACAGCTGACCTTCCCTTAACAACCCACCCCAACTCTTCCCAATGCTTTTTCTATGCTTTTCTCTCCTGACCCTTATTAGCAGCTGTTCCCATTAACATTTCCCTCATGTCCTCCATGGAACCCTACCCATGAGGAAAGCACAAGACATTCCTCTCTTTGACCTACCCATCCCCCCCACTTGCCTTGTAGGACTCTCCTCAAAACCCCATCTTACATGTGTCCATGACATCACCATAAACAAATCAGTATGTGTTAAACTTCCTGCCCTCCTCTGGTGCAAAGGCACTATAGGTCCTGTATTAAGTCCCATTTTCAAGGCTTCTGCACCCCTGTGATAATTGTCCCTCAGGTTTATCTCTACAAACCTGAAGAACTTGCATTGCAGATGGGAGAAAGCCGAAAGAAGAGATAATCTTCATCCTTCTGCTCATTGGACTAGGCCTTGCTGTCTGTCTGGGTGCAACAGGAACTGCTGGAGCAGCCCTTGTCCAAACACAACATCTGGCCAGTGACTTCCAAGCCAAGCTTGACCAGGCAATGGCTTCCACTACAGACAGACTTGAGTCTCTTCAACGCCAGATAACCTCCTTAGCAGGAGTTCCTCTCTAAATCTGCAGAGCCCTGGACTTACTGACTGCTCAGTAGGGAGGGACTTACATTTTGCTGAGTGAGAAATGTTACATTTATGTCAATGAATCTGGGCTGGTAGAACAAGATGTACAAATGCTCAAAGAACTCGCAGTGGGGGGGGGGGCTCCAGGCACACTATACCTCCAACTCCCCTGCCCCCTTGGTACTCTAACCCCTTGTAAGCCTTGGTTCTTCCTCTCCTTGGTGCCATACTAGCCATTGGAGCCTTGCTTCACTTGGCACCCAGTCTCATTCAGTTTCTAAAGCAGCAGATGAGTAGCATTGCAAAAATCACTACCAATCAGGTCTTGGTTCAGTATCAAACTGTTCCCAACATAGAAGAAAATTATTCTAGTGACACTTCTCCCTTATGAAAAGAAAAGGGGGATCTGTGGTTCAACAGGCTAAGTACAGACAACCTGGTCTCCAGTCGAGCTTAGGTGTTGAACCTCAGTTTAACCTGGTGGGTGGTAATTTCCTCCTACATGGGATGGAAGGCATTCAATCATGTCTCCTGGACCCCTGGCTCCTGTCAAAGTTACCACCCCCATACGCCCCACAGGAGAGGTGTGTGGCTATCAGTCATGTAGTAACAGCACCAGGCCTTCTCACATGTAAATAAGGTTTACCCCAAACTCTCAGTCCAAGCAAATGAGAGGTACCTACTGTTGAACCCTGAATCAGCCCCAGAACTCTATATAAATCTATCCAGGGAATTTAAGGTGCAAGAGAACTACTCCTTCATCTGAGTCTTTTTTTTTTTTTCCCAAGAGCTGTATGTAACACTTGGGAAGAGATTTTCTCTCCCTGAGAACTACCTTGGGTCCCACCATACTCTTCACTGGATAGTCAGCTGACTCATTTCAGAGCAGTTCAGTGTTACTGAGCTGACTGGAAGGCATGGCAGAGACTTCATCTCCTTTCCTGCACTTGCTTCCTTTTGCTAGAACCCTTGCACCAGGCCTGGATAGTGATCTCCATGGAAAACCTCTGGTACCCAAGCCCACAATATATCATTATAACTAGTTTGGGACTGGAATTGGATACTCAGGATTTAGAGCCTTATGGAAAATCTGAATAGGACTTCTCATGCTGGTCAGAAATCTTCTATGCTGATGTTTTGATGTTATATAGTTTTTTAATGTTATTGTTATTTTTTCACTTTCACTGATTTTCCATATATTTTGATAGAATTTTTCCTTCTACCCAACTCCTCTCATATTCTTCCTACCTTCCTACTCACAAGCCTCACATTCTTTCTCTCTTTCAAAAAAGTATTAGAAAGACAACAAAAAGAAACTCCACAAAAACACAAAAGCAAAAATCAAAACAAACCACAAAAAAAGATTAAACACACACCCGCCCCTTCACATGCACACACACACTCACACTCACATACATACATACATACATACATACATACATATACACACACACTCACACACACACACACACACACACACACACACACACACACACATATTCAAGCATCACAAAAATACAAAGCAATGCATATACCATTAAGTTTCTTTATTGTTGTTGTTCAACACTCCTGGACATGGGGACTTTCCTGGAGTGTTTTTGCTAAACTTAGTAAAGTTCCACTGGAGAATACTGGTTTTCCCTTTTCAAGCAGATATCAATTGTAGGTAGCAGATATCAGTTGTAGATAGTAGGTATCACTTGTAGATAGCTTCTTACATAGGAGTAAAGCCCAAGCCTTCTTTCTCCTATCAGTTCTGGGACCCCATCTGACTTGAATCTGTATAAGTATTTTGTGTGCTTCCATGGACTCTGTTCAATTCATGTGTACCTCAATTCTATCAAGTAAGAAAGGCAATAGTTCCTTGGACCTCTCTCTCTCTCTCTCTCTCTCTCTCTCTCTCTCTCTGTGTGTGTGTGTGTGAGTATGTATGTATGTATGTATGTACGTTACAATCTTTCTGTCACCTCTTCCAAATACATGGCTAACCCTAGAGAGGATGTTTTAAATGAAGATGTGACATTTAGATCTGAGTACTCAAAAACTTCACTTTCTGAACATTGTCTTTTTGAGGATATCTGTGTTAGTTTCCATCTATTTCAAGAGAAAGATACTCTAATGACAGTTGAATAAGGCACTAAGCTATGGGTAGAGCATTATGCCATTACAAGTTATTTTACTGCAGAATACTTGTAGTTCCTAAAGCATAAGAATAATAGTAGGTGGTTCCCAAGTCTTATGAACTAGCCTCAGGTTCTTGGCTAATTTAGCTGTGTCAGGACTGTGTGAGCCTTTAAACAATTAAAAAGTTTTATAAAATTTGTGCTATGATTACACCTCTACATCTTGCAGGCATCTTAAGGTTTTAAGGTACAGGTTTTTTAGTTGAGTTATATTGATGACTAATTTTCAAACATTGCAATATGCAGAGTACTTCCAGTATCATGAACATTAATCAGTAAGGGTGAAGCCTCTAAGAACCAATTTAACTTCTCTCTGTTCAGTGATATAATAAGTGATATAATAATTGTCTTCAGCAATAGGACTTTAAGAAAACCAACAGCCTAATTGTAGCCTAAGATGTTTGGGAGGTTCCTGGGACCTCTTTGGCCAATGATCCACACAGTTTTTAGAGTTGAGAAGCTGAAACATAGTCATCTGGTACAGGGTAAGACAGTTTTGGATACATGTTTTTGTTGACTTTTACAATAATCTTTATTGGACAAAGATAAACACTTTCATTATAAATGTATATTCAATCACAGACCAATAGGAATGTAGATCACTACTTTTATTATTTCTATTTTATAATGGTCTTCATACTTGGATAATTCAATAACTTCAAGGATCACACTTTCTTTGTGAGACCCATAATTGGTCAATGTGCAGAGAACAAGAGATCAGCGATTGAGCAGCCCTAAATAGGACATCTATATAACACCCTCTCCTCCAAAGATCAGATATTGTGGAAAAGATGGGAGAATTATAAGAGCCAGAGACAGTGAATGATTATACTAGAATAGTATCTTCTACACAAAGTGGGGCATATCTACATATGAACATGTAGTGCTTATTATAGTGTACTTTAGAGCTGCACAATATCAAGGCAGAAAATATTTAAGAATGAAGAGAAGAAGGGAGAACATGTTCTCACCTCCAACTAAGGAATTATTGTCATGTGATAGTTGCTGGGAGGATAGTTATTTTTCTTCAAGAACATTTATGGTAGTTCTTACATTTCATTAAATGTTCATATATACCCAGTCACATCATCAGTCCTAAGTTCAGCCCCTGAACTGGAAACAACAGATTACTTGATGTTGGTAATAAAACTGATGGTGGGATGTAGGGATGATTTGGAGGGGATGGGCTATAATTTGACCCAAACATATTATGTGAATTTATGAACTTAATAAAAAGGAAAATATTCCCTATAGAGTTTTTAAAGAAAAATAAAACACTTTAGAGTGTTATGTGATTCAAAATGAATCATTTGCATGCTCATTATAACTTATTGAACTTACTAAGTGCTTAATAGACATATTTTGTTTTGTGTAATTGGATAAAGAATACTGTAAATCTCTCATGAAGAACTCCCTACATTGTTTACAACCATATATTTCTATGTCTCCTAACCTTGTAGAAAAAGGTATTGTAGAAAGAGGTAGGAGTATCATGTTTATCAGTAGGATGCTCTAAAATAAGAATTATCTGTTCAAATTAGAAACAAACAATTAAAATGAGAAACGCACACCTTGGGATTCTTCACTATGATGGTATCTAATAACATCAGTAATGCAGTCACTTGAAATTAACACTCCATTAGATGGAAGTAGATTTAATTAACCAGAAAAGATACTATTAATTAATATGGTCAAGAAAGTACAGGCTTGGTGCAGTTAATAAAGAATTTGCTGTGCAAGGATGAGGACCTGAGTTTAAGTCCTCAGCATCCACATAAAAGTTTCAGCATGGAAATGATCATTGTCATATTTTCTTTGTTGTTGACTTCTTTATGCGCAAGATATATTCCAGACATTAATGCATGATTAAATGTATATGAAAATATTTTTCTTTTGTTGTAGCTTGTCTCCTATGGCTAATTACTTTATTTGCTGTGTAACTGCTGTGTAAGAACATTTTAGATTTATGAAGCTTTTTTATTTCTCTTATGAACTTTGAAAGTCATACCTTAAAGTTCTTTGATTATTCCAATGTCCGGAAACCTTTTATGATATTTTTTTCTGTTACTTTCAAAACGTTTGGTACTATCTTCAGATCTTTATAATGATTTTAATTGAATTGATTTTTGGATATGTTGTGGAATGGGGATCTACCTTCATTCTTCTGTAAATGGACAAATTTTTCTTATTACCATTTACTGAAAGAACTCATTTATCCACCTTTGTATATGACAGGTAGGTTTGCTTTTGATTCTCAATTTTGTTTTAATGACTGTTTCTTTCTTCATGCAGCACCATGCCTTATGGACTTGCAACATATACTGAAGTCATACTTATTATTTTTGTTTGTTGGAGTTTTTGTTTGCTTGTTTTATTTATTTATTTATTTTGTTGCTGTTGCTGTTGTTGTTGTTATTGTTGTTGCTACTGTTTAGGGTTGCCCAGGGAGATTGGCTTTTAATTCCTATAATTTTAATTTTTCCAAAATAGACAAAGTTTGATAGAATTTTCTAGATATCGGTAAAAGGCAATTGTAATTTTAATATTGCAATGTTCATTAAATATGATTGCATATACCCTGCAGAATGTTTACAGTGCCATATACTTTTGAACAATGTTGAATTTTTTTCTAGTTCATTAACACAGTTTTTCCCTATTTTTTTTTTGTGATTTCTGTTCTTATTTTTTCATGTTCTAAACACTTCATTATAGAGATTTCCCACTGTTATAGTTATTTTATGTTTTGTAACTGTAAAAATGACATTGTATTTTTCACTTATTTTAAAAATACTTTTCTATGGTTGAATAATAATCATACTCCTTTAAATTTTTAATTTTTTATACACAAATTGCAGTATATATTAATTCCAATCACTTTTGGGTGGAATTTTGGATTTCCTCCACATAAAAGCACACCATTTG
>CACVCL010029749.1:0-7500 GCA_902729485.2 Mus minutoides | reverse complement strand
ATGTGGGGCAAGAGATTAGGAGAGGGAAGGGAGAGGAAACAGCAGTCAGGCTGACTAGGCCATCTTCTGCTATATATGCATCTAGAGACATGAGCTCTGGGGGTACTGGTTAGTTCATATTGTTGTTCCACCTATAGGGTGGCAGACGCCTTCAGCTCCTTGGGTACTTTCTCTAGCTCCTGCATTGGGGGCCCTGTGTTCCATCCAGTAGATGACTGTGAGCCTCCATTTCTGTATTTGCCAGCACTGGCCATCTCTTTCTTTAGGTTAGGGAAAATTTCTTCTATAATTTTGTTGAAGATATATACTGGACTGTTAACTTGAAAATCTTCATTCTCCCCTATACCTCTTATCCTTAGGCTTGGTCTGCTCATTGTGTCCTGGATTGTTTTGAGTTAGGATCTTTTTGCATTTTGCATTTTGCATTTTGCATTTTCTTTGATTGTTGTGTCCATGCTTTCTATGGAACCTTCTGCACCTGAGATTCTCTCTTCCATCTCTTGTATTCTGTTGCTGATGCTCGCATCTATGGTTTCTGATTTTTTTTCCTAGGGTTTCTATCTCCAGACTTGTCTCTCTTTGTGTTTTGTTTATTGTTTCTACTTCCATATTCTTACATGTGCTTTTTGCCATATGGTAATCTCAGTTGTTAGTTGTTATAGCTGTCTCTGGGTGGAGCTTTTTCCTCCTGAAATTCTGTTAGCCTCTGTCAGCACTCCTGGGAGTCTAACTCTCTCCTGAGTCCCTGTGGTCAGACCACTCTCTGCAGGCAAGCTCTCCTCGTACAGGGAAGGTACACAGAAGTATGGACTTCAGATCCACCTCCTGAGTCCTGGGGTCACAGCCCTCCCTGGAGACCAACTGTCCTCTGGCTAGGAAAGTACCTAGGGGTCTGGGGCTCAGCTCTGTCTCCACAAAGCTTTGTTGCTTCTGCTGCTCACATGCTCACGTGCTCTCTAGAGTATACTGCTCTCAGTGATCCTAAGATCCTGGGTGTGCCAGGGCCTGCTGAGTTTGTGTCCAAGATGGCGCAGGGCTGGAGCCACCAAAAAGAACCCCAGCCACTGGTTGGGTGGGTTTCCTTTGTCCCTGGTCCAGCTGGCACAAGACCCTTCATGTTTTTTGGAACAGATGTTGCATTCCACTCCCCAGTGATCTCAAGATCCTGGGTGTGCTACAATACCTGCAGCACGGAGAGTCCTCTGGGGACCTTGGGACCCCCTCCTCCGATTTTGTGCCCAAGAGGCTGGACAAATATTTTTATAAATAAACTAAACATTTGTAAAATCAAATGTCCTTAAAGTTTAAGAAATGTGTTTCTGTGGTGTAGTAAAAACATCTTGTGCAAAGCAAAGTGTCATTGTTTGTCAAAGTACTTTACTTTTCATATATACCTGAATCTTTTTTTTTTTCATTTCTTTCTTTTCCTTTTCTTCCTATTTATTTATTTATTTATTTATTTATTTATTTCCTCTTCTGGTCAAGTTTAGCTTAATAGGGGACCATACATTTGATGAAATATTTTTTTCTGTTTTTTTCTGCTCTTTATTTTATTAGATATTTTTTTTATTAGATATTTTCTTCATATAACTTTCACATGTTATCCTGAAAGTCCCCTAAACCCTCCCCATCCCCCGACCTGCTCCCCTACCCACCCACTCCCACATATTGGCCCTGGCGTTCCCCTGTACTGGGGCATATAAAGTTTGCATGATCGAGGGGCCTCTCTTCCCAATGATGACCAACTAGGCCACCTTCTTCTATATATGAAGCTAGAGACATGAGCTTTGGGGGAACTAGTTAGTTCATGTTATTCTTCCACCGATAGGGTTGAAGACCCCTTCAGCTCCTTGGGTACTTTCTCTAGCTCCTTCCTTGGGAGCACTGTGTTCCATCTAATAGCAGACTGTGAGAATCCACTTCTGTGTTTGCCAGGCACTGGTATAGCCTCCCACGAGACAGCTATATCAGGGCCCTTTCAGCACTATCTTGCTGGCGCATGCAATAGTGTCTATGTTTGGTGACTGATTATGGGATGGATCCCAGGCTGCAGCAGTCACTGGTTGGTCCATCCTTTTGATTCAGCTCCACACTTGATCTCTGTAACTCCTTCAATGTGTGCTTTGTTCTTAATTATAGAAGAGCGAAGTGTCCACATTTTGATCTTCATTCTTCTTGAGTTTCATGTGTTTAGTAAATTGTATCTTGAGTAATCTAGGTTTCTGGGTGAATAGCCACTAATCAGTGAGTACATGTTATGTGAGTTCTTTTGTGATTGGGTTACCCCACTCAGAATGATATCCTCCAGATCAATCCATTTGCCTAGGAATTTCATATATTCATTGTTTTTAATAGCTGAGTAGTACTCCATTGTGTAAATGTACCAAATTTTTTTGTATCCATTCCTCTGTTGAGGGACATCTGGGTTTTTCCCGCTTCTGGCTATTATGAATAAGGCTGCTATGAACATAGTGGAACATGTGTCCTTATTACCAGATGGAACATCTTCTGGATATATGCCCAGGAGAGGTATTGCAGGATCTTCCAGTAGTACTCTATCCAATTTTCTGAGGAACCACCAGACTGATCTCCAGAGTGGTTGAACAAGCTTGCAGTCCCACCAACAATGGAGGAGTGTTCCACTTTCTCCACATCCACACCAGCATCTGCTGTCACCTGAATTTTTGATCTTAGCCATTCTTACTGGTGTGAGGTGGAATCTCAGGGTTGTTTTGATTTGCATTTCCCTGATGATTAAGGATGTTGAACATTTTTTCATGTGCTTCTCAGCCATTCAGTATTCCTCAGTTGAGAATTCTTTGTTTAACTCTGTGCCCCACTTTTTAATGGGGATATTTGATTTTCTGGTGTCCACATTCTTGAGTTCTTTATATATATTGGATATCAGTCCCCTATCTGATTTAGGATTAGTAAAGATCCTTTCCCAATCTGTTGGTGGCCCTTTTGTCTTGTTGACCTTATCTTTTGCCTTACAAAGCTTTGCAACTTTATGAGGTCCCATTTGTCAATTCTTGATCTTACAGCACAAGCCTTTGCTGTTCTATTCAGGAACTTTTCCCCTGTGCCCATATCTTCGAGGCTTTTCCCCACTTTCTCCTCTATAAGTTTCAGTGTCTCTGGTTTTATGTGGAGATTCTTAATCCACTTAGATTTGACCTTAGTACAAGGAGATAAGAATGGATCAATTCCCAGTCTTCTACATGATAACCTCCAGTTGTGACAGCACCATTTGTTGAAAATGCCTTCTATTTTCCATTGGATAGTTTTAGCTCCCTTGTCAAAGTTCAGGTGACCATAGGTGTGTGGATACATTTCTCGGTTTTTGATCCTATTCCATTGATCTACCTGTCTGTTGCTATACCAGTACCATGCAGTTTTTACTACAATTGCTCTGTAGTACAGCTTGAGGTCAGGCATGGTACTTCAGATCAATTTCCCTTATGAATATTGACACAAAAATACTCAACAAAATTCTTGTTAACCGAATCCAAGAACACATCAAAACGATCATCCATCATGACCAAGTAGGCTTCATCCCAGGAATGCAGGGATGGTTTAGTATATGGAAATCCATCAATGTAATAAACTATATAAACAAACTCAAAGATAAAAACCACATGATCATCTCCTTAAATGCTGAGAAAGCATTTGACAAAATCCAAACAGCCATTCATGATAAAAGTCTTGGAAAGATCAGGAATTCAAGGCCCATACCTAAACATAATAAAAGCAATCTACAGCAAACCAGTGGCCAACATCAAACTAAATAGAAAGAAACTGGAAGCAATCCCACTAAAATTAGGGACTAGACAAGGCTGCCTACTTTCTCCCTACCTATTCAATATAGTACTTGAAGTCATAGCCAGAGCAATTCGACAACAAAAGGAGGTCAAGGGGATACAAATTATCACTATTTGCAGGTGATATGATAGTATATATAAGTGATCCCAAAAACTCCACCAGAGAACTCCTAAATCTGATAAACAGCTTCAGTGCAGTAGCTGGATATAGAATTAACTCAAACAAATCGATGGCCTTTCTCTATGCAAAGGATAAATGGGCTGAGAAAGACATCAGGCAAACAACACCCTTCACAATAGTCACTAACAATATAAAATATCTTGCTGTGACTCTTATGAAGGAAGTGAAAGATTTGTATGATAAGAACTTCAAGTCTCTGAAGAAAGAAATTGAGGAAGATCTCAGAAGATGGAAGGATCTCCCATGTTCATGGATTGGCAGAATCAATATAGTAAAAATGGCTATCGTGCCTAAAGCAATCTACAGATTCAATGCAATCCCCATCAAAATTCCAACTCAATTCTTCAAGGTTCTAGAAAAGACAATTAGCAAGTTCATCTGGAATAACAAAAAACCTAGACTAGCAAAAAGTCTTCTCTGTACCTGAATCTTATTTTCTTCCTTTTTTAAAACAGTATCTTATTAGTCAGCCTCCATTAGTTTTGTACCTGTGAGCCTCCTGCCTCATTATCTTGAGTATCTAGGTTCACAGGTTTGTGCTACTTGAGCAGATTTACTTGTCTTTATAATAATATATTAATAAAAAATAAACATTAGATTTCTTGAATATCATTGGGTTTAAGATTAGTAAAAATCACTGAAACCTCTTTAATTCAAAAGATGGGCAAGTTGCCATTTATGTCTGCTTGAGTGCTACAGACAAGCCTGTTGGTATTGGATATCACAAGGAAAGAAAACACACAAAGAAAACAGTGTTTAGACATACATGAGAAGGTGAGAAAGAAAAGCTATCTAGCCTTCCATTTCTGAGAGGACCATCTCCCCTAAACCATTTACACATTATCTTAGTTAACAAATCATTTATTTTAATTAACTATAAAACAATACGTATAATGTGCTCTTAAGAATTATTAAATGAGTGGAAAAATCATTTATTGGGGCAGAAATTTTTAAGAAAATTTGAAAATGTTATAAGGCTTTAAGCAACTGTAGTTGGGGAAGATGGGCATCATTAAATCCAGTTCTGCCACAACACTCAACATGAACTACATCATCCTGGCTCAGTTGTTTAATATTTCTTCATATATTATCCAAAACCAGTTCACCAATTCTCTATGTCTGGGTCTATGGGTAAGAAAAGCTTCAAAGCCAGGCGTGGTGGCTCATGCCTTTAATCCCAACACTCAGGGGGAGGCAGAGGCAGGCAGATTTCTGAGTTCGAGGCCAGCCTGGTCTGCAAGTGAGTTCCAGGGCAGCCAGGGCTATACAGAGAAACCCTGTCTCAAAAAAACCAAAAAACAAAAACAAAAAAAAGAAAGAAAAGAAAAGAAAAGAAAAGGAAAGGAAAGGAAAGAAAAGAAAACCTTCAAGAGGTTGTAGAATTTTTATTTATAGCATTCTGGTTACTTCAAGGGCAGTGGTTTCCCCTATGTGAGCACAACTATCTTCCCCATCTCTCTTTTCTGCCTCTTATAAATCTCAAAAAAATTTGTATGGTGGCAAAAGTAAGTGCTGTGATAGTTGTTATGAGTAAAACTTCTGCCTTTCACAGCAGGTCACTAGAGAAGGACCTTTTTCCACAGTCTTGGCCCCATTAGGAATATGAAAATGATATTTACTGTTTTACTTACTTTTCTCGTTGTTGTGATGAGCCCTAGGTAAGCAATAAACTCTCATGACAGCTTGTCTGACCACTTTCCCTTTCTAGAACACCTTGTCCTAGTCAACCTGCTCAGCCAATAGGACTTAGGGGTTCTTTGAAATGAGTTTAAACAGAATCTTCTTCTAGTCTGCAAAGAACAGGTTTTAAATTGAATTTCTATTTTCTAACTAGATACCTAGATACTTTGCAAAAACAAACAAAAACAGGAAGAAGAAAAATGAAACTAAGAAACTGTCTCAGCTTGTGGCATCTTAAATTTCACTTGAATTATTCTCAATGAAAACTGAATAGATTCCATATAAGCATCTCCTGTTCTTTGTGAGACAGAATAGTCTGGTGTTGCTGAGACATTATGCCCCCAGTCAGTAGTCTCCGGAAACAGAACTTTTTTTTTTTTTTTTTTTTTTTTTTTTTTTTTTTTTTTTTTTTTTTTTTTTTTTTTTTTTTTTTTTTTTTTTTTTTTTTTTTTGTCATTGCTGATCTCAGCTGAGATACAGCTCCAAGTTTCAGCATCATTCAGTCTGTGTATCACTCATGAAATTTCTCTAAGGCTAGATGAAAACAACTGTTACAATAATTGTGCAACAAATAATATAACTTGTTTGATATTCTTTAACTATAATGCATTTCACTATAGGCTTTATTCATCTTGAGGTACACATTGTCACTCTGCATAGACTGTGAATGTGAGGCTGAAGTCTGCCCAGACATGCTGCTTAATGTGATATGAAAGACAGATTTATTTTTTAGCAGTCAATTTGCTTTCTCTGTAGTGATTAGAAAAATATGCTTTTTTCCCCTAAATACTTTCTACAGTGGTAGCAGCACTGTTTACTGCTCCAGATTTAAAAAAAAAAAAAAAACAACAATTTTCCTTATGAGCCTTCACAGAAGATTTCCCTCACATCTCATGTCCATTTTTCCTAGTATCTCCACTACTAGTGTAATTTAGTCCACAATTTGTTTATTCACATGACTAATGTGATTTGGTATGTCCTGCGTATGGCACATCAACTTACTCTGATTTTGGAAGTTATGGGTTTCCATTCATATAATTCACACAATATCTTTCCACGAATCCAGCCCTTCAAAGGATAATAACAGAAAAACACCAATACAAGGACGGAAACTCTGCCCTAGAGAAAGCAAGAAAGTAATCCTTCAACAAACCTAAAAGAAGACAGCCACAAGAACAGAATCCCAACTCTAAAAACAATAGTGACAGGAAGGAACAATTACTGTTTCTTAATATCGCTTAATATCAATGGACTCAATTCTCCAACATAGACTATCAGACTGGCTACACAAACAGGACCTGACATTTTGCTGTCTACAAGAAACACACCTCAGGAAAAACGACAGGCACTACCTCAGAGTGAAAGGCTGGAAAACAATATTCCAAGCAAACGACCCGAAGAAAAAAGCTGGGGTAGCCATTCTAATATCGAATAAAATAGACTTTCAACCCAAAACTATCAAAAGAGACAAAGAGGGGCACTTCATACTCATCAAAGGCAAAATCTTCCAAGAGGAACTTTCAATTCTGCATATCTATGCTCCAAATGCAAGGGCAGCCACTTTCATTAAAGAAACTTTAGTAAAGCTTAAAACGCACATTGCATCTCACACAATAATTGTGGGAGACTTCAACACCCCACTCTCATCAAGGGACAGATCCTGGAAACAGAAACTAAACAGAGATTCAGTCGAACTAACGGAAGCTATGAAACAAATGGACTTAACAGATATCTACAGAATATTTCATCCTAAAACAAAAGGATATACCTTTTTCTCAGCACCTCATGGCACCTTCTCCAAAATTGATCACATAATTG
>CACVCL010029748.1:0-64131 GCA_902729485.2 Mus minutoides | reverse complement strand
TATCTATCTATCTATCTATCTATCTATCTATCTATCCATTTATCTATCTATCTATCTATCTATCTATCTATCTATCTATCTATCCATCCATCTATCTATCTATCTATCTATCTATCTATCTATCTACCTACTTTTAAGAGTAGTTGATTTACTTTGATTCACAGTTTCTCTGTGTTCAGACTACTGTAGCTTAACGCAACCTGCTTGGACAGAAGACTAGGAAACAAAGACAGACAACAAGGTACTACCTTTACTATCTTGGCCATACCTCTCCAGGTAGGTCTGTAAGACTTTGACTAGCCTTGACTTACCAAAGACCCCTGAAGGGCCAACACAGAGTCAGGGATCGATGCAAAGGCAAGAGGAATTTTATTGTTCCAGTATGCTGGGGTTACCCTGCACACAAAGGAGAGAGAACGCCCACACACAGCCCATTCAGTGAGCTTTTTGTTTTTTGGGTTTTGTTGTTGTTCTAGTTTTGTCTTTTTCAGCTTTCAGAGCTGCAGCCATTAGGTACAATGTTATTGGCAGAACTGAGAGACTTTTAAATTGATTGACCTTCAGGGAATGAGGTGGCAAGGACATTCCTTGTCTGTAGCTGGCCAACAGTCTCAGAATGTGTTTAAATGCTCTGGGTCTTTTATAGGACAGTCATGATTGATCCTTTTTGTGTGAATTGTTCATACCTCAGTGATAGTGTCAGACCTTGGGGACTCCTCGTGATATGGATCCCACTTTAGGCCTTTCAATGGACCTTCTTTGCCTTAGGCTCCTCTCCATTTCCATGCCTGCAGTTCTTTCAGACAGGAAAAATTGTTGGTCAGAGATTTGACTGTGGGATAGCAAACCATCCCTCACTTGATGCCCTGTCTTTGTGCTGGAGTTGGCCTCTACAAGTTGCCTCTCCCCACTGTAGGGCATCTCATCTAAGGTCCCTGAGAGTCTCTCACCACCTAGGTTTCTGGTACATTATGGAGGTTTCCCCCAACCTCCTACCTCCTGAGGTTGCCTGTTTACATTCTTTCTTCTCAAATTAATAAAATCAGAAATGAAAAGGGAAAAATAACAGCAAAAAATGGAAGAAATTAAAAGAAAAAAAAACATTACATCCTACACAAAAGTCTGTACTCAATAGAACTGGAAACTAGATGATATGGATAGTTTTGTAGATAGATACCACATACCAAAGTTAAATCAAGAGCAGATAAAGTATGTAAACAGGGCTATATCCCATAAGGAAATAGAAGAAGTCATTAAACCCTCCCAACCAAAAAAAGGCCAGGGCCAGATGGATTTAGTGCAGAATTCTACCAGACCTTCAAAGGAGACTTGATACCAATATTGTTCAAAATATTCCATAACATAGAAACAGAAGGAATACTACCTAATTCATTCTATGAAACAATATTAATCTGAAACCTAAACCTCACAAGGATTCAACCAAAAAAGAGAACTTCAGCCCAATCTCATTTATGAATATAGATGCAAAAATACTCAATAAAATTCTTTCAAACCTAATCCAGGAACACATCAAAACCATAATTCATCACAATCAAGTAGGCTTCAAGCCAGGAATGCAAGGTTGTTTCAATATACAAAAACCTATTAATGTAATCCACTATATAAACAAATTCAAAGAAAAAAAATCACATGATCATCTTCTTAGATACAGAAAAAACATCTGAAAAAATACAACACTCCTTCATGTTTTTTTAGCTTTTGTATTAGAGAGATCAGTAGTTCAAGGCTCAGACCTAAACACCATAAAACCAATATATAGCAAACCAACAGCTAATATTAAAATAAATGGAGAGATACTTGAAGAAATCCTACTAAGACTGGGGACAATACAAAGATGACCACACTCCCCATATCTATTCAATATAGTACTTGAAGTGCTAGCTAGAACAATAAGACAGCAAAAAGAGATTAGGTGGATACAAATTGGCAAAGAAGAAATAAAGGTATCAATATTTGCAGATGATATGCTAGTATAAATAAGCTACCTCAAAAACTCTACCAGAGAACTTCTCCAGCTAATAAACAACATCAGTGAAGTGTTCAGATATGAAATTAACTCAAATAAATCAGTAACCTTCCTTTATACAAATGATAAACAGGATAAGAATTAACTCCCTTCACAGAAGCCACAAATAGTATAAAATATCTTGGGGTAACTCTAACCAAACAAGTGAAAGATCTGTAAGCCAATAAGTCTCTCAAGAAAGAAATTGAAGATCTCAGAAAATGGAGCTATCTCAATGCTCATGGATTGGCAGAATTAATATAGTGTAAATGACTATCCTACCAAAGTCAATCTACAGATTCAATGCAATTCCTATGAAAATCCCAACACAGTTCTTCAAAGGCATGGGAAGAGCAATTCTCAGATTCATCTGGAAAGGCAAAAAACCCAGAATAGTGAAAAACAATACTTAACAATAAAAGAACATCTGGGGGAATCACCAACCATGACCTCAAGCTTTACTACAGAGCAATAGTAACAAAAACTGCATGGTTTTAGAAAAGAGAGAGACGGTTTGATCAATGGATTAGAATTGGATACCCAGAAATAAAACCACACATTTACAGTCACCTGATCTTTAACAAAGAAGCCAAACATATACAATGGAAAAAAGAAAGCATCTTTAACAAATAGTGCTGGTCTAACTGGCTCTCAGTATGTAGAAAAATGAAAATAGACTCATATTTGTCACCATGCCCAAAGCTCAAGCCCAAGTGGATCAAGGATCTCATAATAAAACCTGATACACTGAATCTAATAGTAGAGAAAGTGGGAAAGAGCCTTGAACTCATTGGCACAGGGGGGAATTTCCTAAGAGGAACTTCAATGGTTCATGTTCTAAGATCAAGAATAAATAAATGGAATGTCATGAAACTGGAAAGCTTCTGTAAAGCAAAGAATATAGTCAATACGACAAATCAGCAACCTAAGATTGGGGAAAAAAAATCTTGACTAACCCCACATCTGATAGATGGCAAATATCCAAAATATATAAAGAACTCAAGAAGCTAAGCACCAGAAAACCAAACAACCCAATCAAAGAATTGTATATAGAACTAAACAGAGCATTCACAACAGAAAACTTAAATGGCTGAGAAGCACCTTGAGAAATGTTCAAAGTCCTTAGTGACTAGAGAATTACAAATCAAAATGACCTTGAGATTCTACCTTACCCCAATCAGAATGGCTAAGATCAAAACCTCAGGTGGGGAAAGAGGAACACTCCCCCATTACTGGTAGTATTGTAAACTGAAACAAGCACTCTGGAAATCAATCTGAAGGTCCCTCAAAAAAATTGAAAATAGATCTATCTGAATACCCAGCAATACCACTCTTGGGAATATACCCAAAAGATGTCCCACCATGCCACAATGGCATGTGTTTCACTATGTTCATAGAAGCCTTTTTAGTGATTGCTAGAAGCTGGAAACAATCCAGATGTCCCATGAAAGAAGAATGGACACAGAAAATGTGGTTCATTTACAAAATAGAATATTACCCAGCTATTAGGAATGAGGACATCTTACGTTTTGCAGGCAAATGGATATAAATAGAAAATATCATCCTGGGTGAGGTAACTCAGACCCAAAATGATATGCATGGTACGTACCTACTAATAAGTGGATATTAGCCGCAAAAAAGTACAGAATAACAAAGATACTGTCTAAAGAACTCAGAAAAGTCAACAAGCTGAAGGGCCCAAGTGAGGATGCCTTAGTCCCACTTGGGTGGGAGAAGAAAGCAACTGCAAGAGGAGAGAAATGGAGAGACCTAAGAGAAGAAGTAGATGGGGGAGAGAGGGAAACATGATGTGGTATAGGTGGCTATTTTCAAACAGGAAAAAACATTATTATAATTGAGGTCTCCTGGTCCCTTGAGATTGCATTTTGACCTCTGAAACTATGAAGGAATAGTTTATGTTGCTTAATGTGCAACCTTTGTTCTTAAAGAATCTAAGCACACTTATATGAATAGTATCAAGACAATGTAGTAGTAAGAAGGATGCTTAAATGATTTCTTATATCATTTTTGGAATTCTTATTTGCTTCCATAATAATTATTAAAATAAGCATTACATAATTAATTTACATAATGTACAATATTTCTTAATATAAATATATAATATACATTATTTCCAACTTTCCTCTTAATTATGATATTAACTTAAGAAAAATAAATAATTTAATAGTATAAACAAAGATGTTGAAAGTGTTTATTATGATAAAATTATTAATCCTTTTATTTACACATTGTCCATTACGTAATGTAATATATATATTGGTTTCCTAAAAGCAATTAGCATTCTAATAAAACTAAGACTAAAACTACATGTAGAGAAAATACATTATTATCTTGATTAAGTCAAGTGAAAAATTTTAATTTTCACTATAAATGGAATTAAATCAAAGCCAATTTCAACTGTAATTTATCTTTTATTCAACCCCATTGATTTGGTAAATATAAACATATAAAATCATAAATTCATTTGTAGTGTAGTGATTTTGTGAATTTTAAACAAACTGAATTTAAAGTTTTCTTATCAAACAGATAACAATGATTATTTTCTTTACTGTCACTTTTAGTTTATTTAAACAAAGTAAAGTATTTTACTAAGTAAATTAAAATGTCTCTGGGAAAGAACGCAATAAGCACAGAAAAGTATTGACAAACACAAAAAGGAAAGTATTGAAAAGCTTATTTGTAAACATTTGCATGTCTCTAGACACATGTAGCAGAAGATGGCCTTGTGGGACATCAATGAGAGAAGATCCTTGGTTTTGTGAAGACTAGATGGCCCAGTGTAGGGGAATGCTGGAACAGGGGAGCAGGAGTGGGTGGGTTAGTGAGCAAGGGGAGGGATGGGATGGGGGTTTTCAGAGGGGAGATGAGGAAAAGGGATAAAATTGGCAATGCAAATAAAGAAAACATCTAATAAAAAGAAATGCATTAAGAGAACATTTTGTTTATAAAATGGTATTGACCATGAAAATGTAATACTTATACTCCTAAATTATAATGCACTTGGATTTACTCATCATTTAAAATGAAGAATTTGTGGCAATTGATTTGGTCTGGGTTATCTCCTTCAATAATATTTTTTAGATCTCCTTCTTTACCTACCATTTTTCGTTTTGTTTTTGTTTTTGTTTTTGTTTTTTGGTTTTTCAAGACAGGGTTTCTCTGTATAGCCCTGGCTGTCCTGGCACTCACTTTGTAGACCAGGCTGGCCTCGAACTCAGAAATCCGCCTGCCTCTGCCTCCCAAGTGCTGGGATTAAAGGCCTGCGCCACCACACCCGGCTTACCATTTTTCATTTCATTTTTCTTGACAACTATATACTATTCCATAGTGTTTATGGAAAAATTCATTATACTTTAATTAATTGAATGAGATTTAGCTTTTATTCCCATTTGTTAGGGATTGTGAATAGAGTGAAGATGATATAGTAAAAGAAATGTCTATGGAGGATTGAGTTGAGGCCTGGCAGAGGTAAGGTCAAGTCATATGGTAGATCCAGCTTTAGGTTATTATGAATCCTATTCATTGGTTGCAAAAGGGACCAAGAGTTGGGAAGAAGAATTTTTAAAGGGAAAATAAGTTCTGAGCAATTAAAATTCCAGTTTACTTGTGAAATCTCACATAACCCCACCTTACTGCAGAGTTCTAGACAATCAATGGCCTCTGAGTGAGAAAGAATAAATCTGAATGAATCTCCTTCCTGATAAGTAATCTAATCTCAAGAGATCAGTCTTAAATACATACACATATAAAAACACAAAGTGAACTTAGTGGGTTGAATTTATAAACACATATGTATGTTTTTCTGCATGTATAAAACAATAGTAATTAAAATGAAAGAATCTACGTACTTGAGGAAGAATGGGAGTGGGCAGAAGAGGAGTTTAAGGGAGCCAAGAGAAAGTTAAAAGCAATGTAAATACAATAGTTTTTAAATAATAACCTAAAAATTTAAAAATTAAAACCAATAAAAATGGTGAACATAAACCAGCTGATATGAGGTCCCCAACACACATAGAGAATTGCTGTTCTGTGTTCATTCAGAGATGATGCACCTAACCCTCAAGAAACTGGAGGGCCCAGGGTATTTAGAGGTCAGGAGGGGTGGGGGGTAGGGTCATCCATGTGGAGACAGGGGCGTGGGGAGAAGATATGAGATGTTGAACAGTCAGAGGTGGGTGGCGGAGGGGGAAATAAAATATGGAGTGTAAAAAATGTCTGCCCAGAAAGCTCAGAAGGCTAAATGAATATTATCCCCAACACCTGTCACCCCAGTATTAATCAGTGGTGGAAGAATGGTCTCAGAGCTGTTTGTCTTAACTGCCATTTAAGTTCAATAGTAAAAGACAGATTAATGATTACAATGCATAGTAAAACCTTCAGAAGGAAAGAATGTTTTGTGTCCTGCTGTTCTTACATTCAAGGGAATGTCTTAAATGAAATTTTATCATAGATGACATCTAAGATTATTATGGAGTTGGTTTTTTCATTTAGTCTAAATCCCTTATGTAGACCAAACATTCACATAATGACCTAGTTTTTGAGTGTAGCATATATAGCCTTTCATTAGAGAATCATTCACTTGTAACATCGAATAATATACTGATAGGTGCTTCAATATGATTCCCCTTGAAGCCATTTGTCTAATCTATGACTCATAATAAAATGAACAACCAGAATCTATACCCGCTGTTGTGTGTTGGTGGGTTAGCTGATTGGACAGTTATTGTTACTGGCTGTATACATTCATTTTATGTAGGTGTGTGTGTGTGTGTGTGTGTGTGTGTGTGTGTGTGTGTGTGTGTGGTGTGTGCGTGTGTATGTGTGTTGTGTGTGTCTGTGTGTGTGTTGTGTGTGTTTATTGTGGTGTGTGTATGTGTGTATGAGGTGTCTGTGTGTGTTATGTGTGTATTATGTGTATGTGTGTGCATGTGTGTGTGTTATGTGTGTGTTATGTGTATATGTGTGCATGTGTGTGTGTGTTGTGTGTGTGTATGTGTGTATGTGGTGTCTGTGTGTGTGTTATGTGTATGTGTGTGCATGTGTGTGTGTATTATGTGTGTGTTATGTGTAGGTGTGTGCATGTGTGTGTGTGTGTGTTATGTGTATGTGTGGGGTGTGTGTGTGTGTGTTTGGGGAAGCCATTATGTACTAACATCAGATTTGGTAGCTCTTGAAAAGCCAATAAATTTTACAAAAGAAAACGTCTGTGAATGTTAAATAGGTAAACCTTGTCAATAGAAATCTAAGAATATATTTTTACTAAGAATAGTCTAATCCAAAGCCATTATGGTATATTATCACTTTCTTTAAAAGTCACAGGTATTAGAAACTGTGCTGTTTATGTTCAAGACCAGGCCTGCCACTGGAAGCCATGTTGATGTTCTTCAGTCTGAAGCCATGTGGATCTGGGTTGCTGCTGGCTGATAGAGACAGGGAAGTTTCTTTTGCTGTGGCATGGTTGTTTGCAGACACACAAGTGAGAATGAGAGACTTGAAGGCTTCTGTGACCACAATCCCTCCTCCCCCAAAAGAAAAGAAACAGGACAGAAGCAGTCTGGGTTGGAAGCTATTGAAGAGAGTTTTTAAAGAATTGTAATAAAGATGCTAAGTGTAGTTCATTGAAGTTGATGGCTTCTGGCAGGGGTAGGAAGATGGGGAAGGAGCCTGTTTTTACATGGGATAGATTCAGATTTAACCATACTCCAATGTGGATGTAGGCAACAAAAGCTAGACTTGATGTATCTCTCTCTCTCTCTCTCTCTCTCTCTCTCTCTCTCTCTCTCTCTCTCTCTCTCTCTCTCTCTCTCCCCGGATGGGAGGGTGGTACTAGGAGGAATGGAAAGTGAGTGTGATTTGGGTGCATTCTCTGAAATTCTCAAAGTACTGATCAGAAATAGTATGTTGGGGAAAATAAAAGAAACTGTACTATGGACAAACGTATGTATTGTACATATGGAAGATAATAATACCAAAACCATTTCATTTATATTTTCATGTGATTTAAATAGAAAAAATAAACAAATGCATACTATTTTCAATTAATTAGTTCTAAAATATAGATTATTTTTCTAAATTGGTGAAGATAACAGTCAAGAGTTTCATTTCAAAGTGTTATCTAGTATATTACGTGTCATAAATTAAACATTTAATTGCACTATAATTGACATCTACATGTCTTTTAAAATATGACTATTCCTTTTAGCTTGCGTTCTAAGTACATTTGACTTTGTTGTTGTTATATGTTAACTCACAGAACAGTCACTTTGATAAAACAAAACAACAACAAAACACAATTAGAAAAGTCTCACTACTGATAATTAAGATATACCCTGTATTGATTCAGGAAAGTCTTGTCTTTTCATTTAACATTTTCAACTTGCTGTAACAAAATAAGCATTCAATAATATGTTCTCCTATAAAGAGAACTATGTGATTTCAATTACTCTGAAGCCAAGTGAGGGCAATTGAATGGTAATTAGTGATTTTCAAGGTCAAGGACCTTACACTTCCAACCCAGTGTTGACAATACCAGTACCGTAACAGCTTTTGTGGTTGAAAATGGAAGGTGAAGTAAACATATAAAACTATGTCTAAAGAGGCCAGCTATTAATGCCTAAATAAATTACCTGTAATTTAAATTACCTAATTCTAGTTACATTCAATATTTGGTTTAGGTATTGACTATTTTTTTTAATTTGGCTGTTTATTCATGCTCATAAAGAAAATTCTTATGAATTTGTTTATAGAAAATAATGTACATAATTAATTCATTTGACCCATATATAGCACTACCTTAGGTTTTTGTACTATTTCTGTCTTTTTTCATTTTATTTTTATTTTTTAATTTTTTAATCTTTTATTTATTTAATTATTTATTTATATTCCAGATTTTATTTGCCCCCCCCCCATCCATGCCTCCAACTGTTCCACATCTTATACATCCTCCTTGCCCACTCCCCCTCCCAGTGTCCACTAGGATGTTCCCACCTCCTACCCCCACCCCACCAGACCTCTAAACTCCCTGGGGCTTCCAGTCTCTTGAGGGTTAAATGCATCTTTTCTGGCTGAACCTAGACTTCTTTACTCTCTGGCTCTTAAAATCAATCTCTCTACCCCTTTCTGTAATGCTCCTTATGCCTTAGATATGAGTATTCTATAGATGTATTCCTTGAGACAAAGATCCATATACTTGCAATTTCATTTGTTGTGTTTTTCTATAGTGGTCTTCAAATGCTGCAAAAAGAAGTTTATTTAATGAAAGGTAAGATGTTCTCATATCTGTGGCTATAAAATCAACTAGGACCAGTATTAGAGGTTGTAGATTCTCCTCCAATAAGTATTAATTTATTAAACAGAGTAAGTTAAGAAGATTTACAGGACAAAGCCTGGGTTTTCTCTTGTTAAGTGAGTTTTGGTCAACTAGAGAACTATTGTTTATCATCGAGGTATATGTGTCACTTCTATACCCTAGGGTTAACATGTTGTGCTATTCATTGGCCCATAGTCATCAAAGCTGGGTAGACATTTTGGTTGCTTTCCTCCTCTGAAAGCTTACATGGTGCCTTCTGGTACTATAAAAACTAGTTCTCAAAGAAGATGTTAGTAGGTTCATGGGTCTCTAGGCCAAGTTTGTGAAGTGCATGGCCTTTAGAAATCGGGACTTACCTTCTACCTCTGAAGGAAAATCATGGCAAAGCAATAGACTGAGCAATAGCATATCTTGAGAGTACTTTTGACAGCCTTGGCCAACATCTCTAAAGAGGACTTCTGTCTGGTATTAGGGGTTTTGTTAGATGTTCCTTGTCTCTTGATGGAAGCATTGTAAGCATAGATAAAAGTTTATAGTAACTCTTTATACATATTTATACATAGGATTACATGTACTATTTTTTCGATAAATAATTAATGGTATAATTCCTTGTGGCTTTTCCATATATATTTATTGTTATTACATCCATTTCCCTTATTCGTCTTTATTTACCATCCTGCTTCTTCATAATGGCTCCTTTCCCATTTCCCTGATCAGATCACTTTATCCTGTTATTGTTTATTAACTAATTGAAAACACATTAATAATATATTATCTTTAATTTTCTCTTCATTGATTTCTTGACCCAAAGATGCTTTATCTGGTCTTTGTGGTATATATATATTTTTTTTCAAAAGTCTTCTTTATTTTCTTGATAACTGATCAGATTTAAGATTTTATCATTTTCCCATTGTAACACAAAGGCACCAGAATTATAAGCTATTAAAATATTACAGATACTTTCTCTTCATTTGAATATACATCAGGAATCTCATCATTATAATATCTATGTAATTCTATATTAAGTTAAATTTTTCCCCCAATTGCTCAATGAGTATAAGGTTAAAAGAAGATCATTTTCAAAAGATTGAACCACTTACTAAAATTTCTCTCAGGATTAACACACAGTAGCAGACAGTAGTATCCTTTGATAGCAGTGGAAAGCTGTCATCGAAAATTAAAATAAGTAAATAGTTTAAAAAAGATTTAGTAGATAAAAATACTCGTTCACTGCTTCGTTGAAAATGATCTGCCATTCCTATTTTATAGTTACAAAGATAAGTATATATGCATGCAATGTTTGTATATGTAAACATACATTTTTCACAAAATAGATGACAGTTATAGTATTGTAAATAGTTAAGAAAATAACCCTACAATAGACATTTGATGCATTTCGAGAAAAAAATTACCATTCTATTAATCTCATGCTCTCAATTATCAAAAAACTCACTTATACATTTTTAACCTAAAATACTTATCGGCATACTATTCTTTTAGGAGTCCACCCAATTAATTGGGCCTGAATGAAAAGTAGAGTGATGCTCTACCTGGGAGCAGGTTTTTATACTGAGATTCTTTTTGTTGTTGTTGCTTTTTGGTTTTTGTTTTGTTGTTGTTTTGTTTTGTTTTGTTTTTCGAGACAGGGTTTCTTTGTGTAGTTCTTGCTGTCCTGGAACTCACTTTGTAGACCAGGCTGGCCTCGAACTCAGAAACCCGCCTGTTTCTGCCTCCCGAGTGCTGGGATTAAAGGCATGTGCCACCATGCCCGGCTTATGCTGAGATTCTAGTGAGTAACTTTTGCCTGAGGGGATGGCTCCTCACTTCTCAGAATACATTTACTGGAATGCAAGGGAAAGCTAACAGCCTGCTGACACACGGTACCAGACTGTGAATGTCTTCTACAAATATTATGTTTATACTTTCACATTTTCGAAAAGAATATACCAGCTAACTAAAAACCATGAATAAGGAACCTCTCCTCTGTGTCAAGCCTCACAGAGACTAGATATGCCAGGGTAGGGGATACCCAGAAGGGCCTGCTCAAAGGAAAAGGAGAGAGGTGATGGGAGCAAAGGATTGAATAGGATGGGGTAACCTGGAGGGCAGCAATCAGCAAATGAACAGGAGGTAAAATGGATAAGTAAAACAAACAAATAAAAAAATAAATTAAAAATCTAAAAATCTGTGGTTGTATCTTAAAAAAAAAAAAAAAAGACAGAAACAAAGAAAAGAAACCTCTCCCCTCTATACATTTCTCATGCCTTGGAAGCTATTGCAGTTCTAATGTAATATAATATAATATAATGGTAAGGAAACTATCTATTTACATTGTACTGAAGAGGTTCTTTAGTGTATTTTTCTTGAATTATAATACATGAAGAGAATTTTAATCAATTTAAATTATGCAGTTATGCAGTTGTACATAAAATTAGTAGCAGGTTACACAAAGATTCTACATATATGTAAAAATTTGAAAATCAGGTCTGATGGGGGAATTTTACATAAAAATGCAGACTTTTTAAGGTTAATTATTTAACAATACACACTTTTAGAATTTATTAGAAAGAAGTGATCTGGAGTCTAATTATGCAGGTGAATATTTAATTTCTTCTCCCTATATTTTAGTGCCTGTTAACAGTCTTTTCTCCCTCTGTGTTTACATCTGTTTTTCATAGACTAGGGACCATTCCTTTTCTGTCTTGTGAAAGGTTAGCTCTTTTGCATGAAAATCTGAACAAAAATATGTGTTGTTGCATTATGTCTCACTATTTTCATAAGCATGTTTTTCTTAACATTTCAAACACATTGTTACAAATGATAGGATGTTTGGTTTTATGACTGAATAATTTTGTATAATTTTGTAATATGGTTATTAGTGAGTAGAAAATTAAGTTTATTCTGTTTCTTGGCTATTTGAGTATACTCAAATTATAGTCTGGATGGAAGTTTTATATTTAAGTTTTTTGGGGAGCTTCACACCGTGTTATATAGTAGCTATACCATTTTACACCCCAACTACCAATATGATTCTTTCATCATTATAAAAATTCTTATATATTGTCTTCTCTAAGTTGCTGTTTGATTACACATTTTAATCACTATGTTAGAATAAATACTAGAGGAAGTTATGAATACTATTCCATAACTTTCGTTCATTTTAATATAAAATGTAATTCTTATAGATATTGAATTAAATTCTTATAAATCAAATTAAGTTCTTATAAATATTGAATCACCATGCATTCTCTTATAAATATGTAGAATATTGAATAATCATGTCTTCTAGAAAATTTGAACAATGATTTCAACATTAGAAACCTTAATACCTCATTTAATTAGTTATTATTTTGAGTAGATAACTGTACTATTTCTTTAAGAAAATATTTATATTTCAAAGAATGATGGAATAACTGAACAAACTTTATTTGCATCTCCAGGTTATATGATACACACAAATATAAACATCATAATATGGTCAACATTAAGTATAAATTTGCATATCTATACACTTCATGATATTTCCTTGATTGGAGTATTAGTTAATCAGCACTGCTTATAAAGAGGACACCAAGAAAACAAGGCTTTCTAAAGCTAGTTTAACTTAGATACAGATGAAGCAAAGGAAATAGTGACATCTTAGATTGGACCTGTACCAATGTGTACCCAATAAAGAGAGCCAAGAGTGTACTGAATCTATCCCCAACTGATCCTACTTAAAATGAAAAAAAAAAAAAATCAGTAGACTGCAACACAGCATTACTAGGGAAACAAATCACTAGTTAAGGGAGGCCTCATGCCCAGTAGTAGATGTCCAACACAAAATTCAAAACAAATTTAATGGCATCTTTAGACGGTCTGTGTCTAGTAATATTCTGTCAGAAATTTTTCCTTCCTTCCTTCCTTCCTTCCTTCCTTCCTTCCTTCCTTCCTTCCTTCCTTCCTTCCTTCCTTCCCTGTTTCCCTCCTTCTTCTTTTCTTTTACTTTTTTATTTTCATTTTTCTTTTTATGTTATAGGTTTTTGTGTATATATTATGGCCTCTGTGGGTTTTTTTTTTTTTGGGGGGGGGGTTGAGTGGGATTTCTGTGCACGCAAAGTTGTATTCCTGCATCTAGACGTGTTACCAGTGCTTTATCTTTGGATCTTCTGAATGTTTTTTTTTTCATTTTTATTAATTAATTTATATTTTTAATCCCCCTATTCCCCCTCTGACTGTTTCACTTCCCATACCTCCTTCCCAGCCCTCTGTCTCCATGTGGATGTCCCTATCTCCCAGCCCCACCTGACTTCTAATCTCTCTGGGGCCTCCAGCCTCTTGGCGGTTAGGTGCATCATCTCTGAATGAACACAGACCCAGAAGTCTTCTACTGTATGTGTATTGAGAGCCTCCTATCAGCTGGTGGATGCTGTCTGTTTGGTGGTCCAGTGTTTTAGAGATCTCGGGGTCCAGGTTAATTGAGACTGCTGGTCCTACTACAGGGTTACCCTTCTCCTCAGCTTCTTTCAGCCTTCCCTAATTCAACAACAGGGGTCAGCTGCTTCTGTCCATTGGTTGGGTGCAAATATCTGCATGTCACTCTTTCAGCTGCTTGTTGAGTCTTCCTGAGTACAGTCATGCTAGATCCCTTTTTGTGAGCACTCCATAGACTCAGTAATGATGTCAGACCTTGAAAGCTCCCCTTGAGCTGGATCCCACTATGGTCCTGTTGCTGGATTTTCTTTTCCTCAGGCTCCTCTCCATTTCTATTTCTGTAATTCTTTCAGACAGGAACAATTATGGGACAGATTTGTGACTGTGGGATGGCAACCCCATCCCTCACTTGATGCCCTGTCTTTCTGCTGGAGATGGGCTTTTTGTTTGTTTGTTTGTTTGTTTTGTTATAATTACTCAATATTTCTGTTTCTTTACTAGAGAGACACAGAAGAGTATATTTCCTGATGGGAGGTGGCATGTCGAGGTCTTAGGAGTACTCAGGGGACAGGATGCTCCAATGACAATATATTGTATTATAAAAATCTATTTTCAATGAATATAATATATCCTAGGGTATAGAGAAAGAAAAGGGAAGGGGGATGTGGTATATGATAATTGCAAAATAAAATACATGTAAGGAAAAAAGAAAAGAATAATGAACCCTTCTGCCTCCCAAATTTCAGGTTGTTTGCATCTTTTCTTTTATTATTATATTTAACACACCTATTTATATATAGTATGTCTAGTTATGTGCAGATATGAATATGTGTATGTATAAAACAACCTAGGAACACATTTTGAAAATAATTGTTTAAAACTGATTATTGAACTCTCTTTTATAGTTTGTGCAATGGCTCTTTTATATATTTTGGTTTGTAGTATCTTATTCTATTCGGTGATTTATCTCCTCTCAGTCCTGTAATATTGTTACTTGCAAAGCAAGGATTTACTTTTAATAAAGAATAGCTAAACAAATATCTGGTTAGTGAGTTCTATCTTTAATGTCACATCAAATGTACTTGGCATCAGTTGGGGGAAAGAACTATTTTTCATAAAAATTAATTGTCAATATTAGTGTGCATTTTTTATGTAGCAATCTTATTGTATTCAGTGATTATGTCTTCAGTAGAAGTATAAATTTTGGCTAAAATAATTTGTCATTATAACTCTATCAGTTGCTGTAAGTGTACTGCTCTTGCAGGATAATGCTTATAATATAACAGCTATGCATATGCGAGTTTCCAAAGATAAAAGAAACTGTACATTTCTATAGTTTTGTTCTGAATAAAAAAATATAAAAAATAATATACTAAAAGTAACAAAGTAAAAGCGATATGGAATTAATTAAGAAGAAGACATATGATTTCATGTATATTCCATTTAAATTCTACCACTCCTATGGTATGTAATTTTTAAATATTAAAATAATAAGTACAAAATAATACAGTTAGGGTGATATACTTTGTATGTGTTCCCAAATATTTCTATTTTTTAAACTGACAACATAATTTAAGCTCTTCTGTGATACTATAAAAGCAATTTTTGAAGTTTTGTGAGCATCCAGTAAATTTTCCTATTCAATAAATAAATATAATGCATTCCTAAACACAAAATGGTAGTAGCTTGAAAGCTACTGTTTTATACTGTTTCACTCAGTAGTTTACCACCAAATTGATTTCAAGTATCAAGAAGGTATATCAAAGGAATCCATAGTTATAAGCTGCAATCAAATAAACTGTTTCTGTTTATTTATTCATAGTAAGTGCTGCCATCAATTATATTAAACATTAATTATGTAAAGTACCATTGTGGGATGGTTAGGAGCAGATTTTTATTTTAAATTGATGCTTATGATTTAGTCATGAAGTTGGAAGTTCCATGTGCTTAAAATATTATTTTCAAACCTTTATAACATTCATTAAAATTACATAATTTCTACATCTGAATGCAATTCTAATCACTACAAAATATAATATTCCACAGAACATTTGTCTTGTTGATTCTGGAATAAATACATCTTATATGTTTTGTTCCCCATAGACAATCTGCAGAGTTATTACAATAAAATAATTGAGTAAATTATATTTATACATTTATTCTAGTTCTATAAATACAGTAAGCACAACATAAGTTTTCAAAATATTTGGAAAAAATGTAAAAGAAGCACATTAAAACAAAATTACAAAAAGCTTCAAAAATTCATGTTACATGACTTCCAGACATAGTATATAAAACTAAACTGCATTTTCTCTCTTTCCTCTTAGCTCCACAAACACCATCATTTTCTTTCTATATGTTATATATGGTAATAAAGAATTTGTCTTTTTTTTCTTATTTTATTTATTATTATAATTCATACTAAACTTTTAGAATCAATAAATCTGACCCTCACTGAGGTGGGGGTCAGTGAAAGTAAATCAACAGTCAGAGACCCTACAGGGGGACTAACCAAGGCCCTTGCATATATGTTATAATGTATAGCATGGTATTTTTGTGGGACTCCTCAGAGAGAGCATGGGGGTCTGCATCTGACAATTTCCTGATTTGGGGAACTCTTGTCATTCTACTGGATTGCATTGCAAGCTGTAATATGAAGGGGAGTGACTTCATGTTAAGGAAGGTAAGGGCAATATAATATATCAGCTTGGTTGATATCCCTGGGAGGCCTGCCCTTTTCTAAAGTGAAACTGAGGAGAAATGAATAGGAAGGTAGTATATGAGGAACTGAGAGATAATTAAGAAGAAGAAACTGTGGTTTATATGTAATACCTGAAGGAAAAAAATTAATTAAGATGCTCCAACATACAACAAGGACACATGCTCCACTATGATCATTGCAGCCTTGTTTATAATAGCCAGAGGCTGAAAAGAACCCAGATATCCTTCAACAGAAGAATGGATACAGAAAATTTACACAATGGAATACTACTCAGCTATTAAAAACAATGACTTCATGAAATCCTTAGGCAAATGGATGGAACTAGAAAATATCATCCTGAGTGAGGTAACCCAAGCACAAAAGGACACACATGGTATTCACTCACTGAGAACTGGTTATTAGCCCCAAAGCTCAGAATACCCATGATACAATTCACAGACCACATGAAGCCCTAGAAGAAGGAAGACCAAAGTCAGGGTACTTCTGTCCTTCTTAGAAGGATCTTCAAAATACCCATGGGGGTAAATACAAAGACAAATTATGGAGCAGAGACTGAGGAATGACCATCCAAGGACTGCCCCACCTGGGGATCCATCCCAAATACAGACATTATTGTGGATGGCAAGAAGTACATGCTGGCAGGAGCCTAATATAGCTGTCTCCTGAGAGGCTCTGTGTAAGAGTCTAACAAATTCAGAGGCAGATGCTTGCAGCCAACCATTGGACTGAGCAGGAGCTCCTCAATGGAGGACTTAGAAAAAGGACCAAATGAACTGAAGGATTTTGCAGTCCCATAGAAGAAAAAACATTCAACCAACGAGACCCTGCAGAGCTCCCAGGGACTAAACCAACCAGGAAGTACACATGGCTGGATTCATGACTCCAGCAGAGAGCCTTGTTGGACATGAATGGGAGGAGAGGCCCTTGGTTCTGTGAAGACTTGATGCACCAGTATAGGGAAATTTGAGGTTGAGGAGGCAGGAGTGGGTAGGTGGGTTGGGGAACACCCTCATAGATCAGGGGGAAGGAGAATGGGATAGGGTGTTTCCAGGGGGGAAACTGAGATAGGGGAAAACATTTGAAATGTAAATAATTAAATATACAATAAAAAGTAGGAAAAGGGGGAAAATCATACTCTTGATGATTACCACAGAAGTTATGGCACTTTGACCAAATTTATTTTTATTTATTTATTTTTTAACTTTTTTTTCATTAGATATTTTCTTAATTGACATTTCAAATGCTATTCCGAAAGTCCTCTCCTCCTCCCCCTCCCTCCTCCCCTGCCCACCCACTCCCTGTATTGAGGAATATAAAGATTGCAGTACTAAGGGGCCTCTCATCCCAATGATGGCTGACTAGGCCATCTTCTGTTACATATGATGCTAGAGACACGAGTTCTGGGGGTTCTGTTTAGTTCATATTGTTGTTCCTCTTCTAGGGTTGCAGACCCCTTCAGCTCCTGGTGTTCTATCTCTAGCTTCTCCAATGTGGGCCCCGTGCTCTCTCTTATGGATGACTGTGAGCAACCACTTCTGTGGGAGTCAGCTATATCAGGGTCCCTTCAGTAAACACTTGCTGTCCTACGCAATAGTGTCTGAGTTTAGTGACTGATTATGGGATGGATCCCCAGTGGGTTAGTCTCTGTATGGTCCATTTCTATGCATCCTAAAGAATTCCTAGAATTCGAAATATCAAAAACTTATTGGCATACTTATTACAGTCAATTAAATTATTTACACTTTTCTGGTGATTCTAATTAGATAGGATTAACTTTCTCTCTTTCAATTCATTCAGTGAAATCTAATACTAAGGAAAAACTGAACCCATACAAGTTTGACACAGAGTCTATAAAACTCATGAAAGCATTTAAAAGTGTTTCATAATAACAGCATCCTTAAAATTTAGAAATTTTGCAATATCAAATGATGCAATAAGCTAACATATTTTGACCCTACTTTCTTTTTTTTTTTTTTTTAATTTTATTTATTATATGTAAGTACACTGTAGCTGTCTTCAGACACTCCAGAAGAGGGCGCCAGATCTTGTTACGGATGGTTGTGAGCCACCATGTGGATGCTGGGATTTGAACTTATCACCTTCGGAAGAGCAGTCAGGTGCTCTTATCCGCTGAGCCATCTCACCAGTCCCTTGACCCTACTTTCTAATACAAACAGAAATAATCAGGGACTGATGATTTTATTAACTGTGTGTGTGTGTGTGTGTGTGTGTGTGTGTGTGTGTATACATATAGCCATAGTATAGAAGCATATTATATAGTTGAATTTAAATTTTAAGACAAACTAATTGCAATTTACTCATTATTTACTTTCCATTTTTCAATAGATACTCACTTTTAAAAAAATTAAATTCAGCCGGGCATGGTGGCGCACGCCTTTAATCCCAGCACTCGGGAGGCAGAGGCAGGCGGATTTCTGAGTTCGAGGCCAGCCTGGTCTACAAAGTGAGTTCCAGGACAGCCAGGGCTACACAGAGAAACCCTGTCTCGAAACCCCACACACACACAAAATTAAATTCAAATGTTTAAATATTTCTGGGACTGTATTTTAGGACCATCAGATAGGGTTCTCACTTGTCTTTTTTAAATTAATAAAGCAAATAAATTGAAGAAGATGTGAGTGCTGAAGTGTAAAGCAGGAAGAAATGCTTCTGATTCATAGTATCATTTATCTTTGTTAAACTCCTGTTCTTGAAGTCTTTGGGAATGCATGAGACTTTCTTTTAGTGATGTGAAACCACACAAAATGCATAAAGGTTACTGTTCTTTGTAATACATTTCAACAATAATGTCGGTAACAGGTGAGAAAATGCACATGCCTCTGAAAGTTTTTATCTTATATATCAATTTCTCATGTAATGCTTTCTTACTGACAATTTAATAAACTTGCAAAATCTGTGGTTACAATCTTAATAAAATACAAGGTAGATAATACAAGATCACCTTTCCATTCTGAAGTCACATAAGCTCTTGATGTCTTGAGTTCATTTTACTCATGTGCTGGCCTTAGATAATTGATCATGCAAATGATTTAATTGACAGTTTGAACATTTTGCCAATATTTATTTATCATTTCCAGATTTTTTTTTTATATTTTGGCAGTACTTATCTCTTCTATTGTTATACTAAGTGTAAAAAAAACAAAATGATAAGAAACCCAAAACTCTCCTCTTCCCATCTCTCCCTTATTTACTTGAGCAACAAAGATAGATAACAAGTATGCTCTAGAAGTGCCTCTTGTATACCTCAGTTAGTAGTTTTATCTTTGAAATGCAAATAGAATATCCTCATGGTGGTTAGGACTCTAGTATGAAATAACCTGTTCAGCATTAACTGTTGTTTGTTGTTGTTGGTTTTTGTTGAAAATACACTCATAATTTTCTTATTAGTAAAATTTATATTAGTAAATGCAAATAGGTTGTTAATAAAATTTGTGTCTTTATTGTTTTGTTAGAACACATATAAACCCAACTCTGAATTTGATATGTTTAATATAGAAATTAAATGGTTACCTATTTTGTCATTAAAAACAAAAGAAAGAAACCAAAACCTATTGTTTAACTAAAGCAGTAGTTCCCAAACTTCCTAATGCTGGGACCCCACAGTACAGTTCCTCACCTTTTGGTGATACGCAAATCAACCATAAAATCATGTCTGTTGGTATTTCATAATTGTAATTTTGCTATGTTATGAACTGTAATCTAAATATCTAATACAAGTATATGAGACCCCTGTGAAAGAGTCATTCACCCCACCCTCCAGTGGGGTCAAGTCATACATATAACCACCAAGCTAAAGGAAGGTAGCAAAGTAATGACTGCTAAATTTATCTTGCTATTCATAATCCAATGCCTTACTTAGCCATCATCAGAAAAACTTCCTTTGTCAGTAGATGGAAACTCAACTAGACCCACTACTGAACACTGTAGAAAGGGTGAGAAATTCAGAACTCCTAGTCCCAAGTGAGAGATCTACATCAAATTCCATCTTCAAGGCACAGTGAGATAAGAGGAAGGAGAGACTACAAAATTTAAGAGCCATCAGGCTTGGAAGGCTACCAGGAACTGGTGTCTACAATACAAAGTAGGACACATGCACACATAAATTTATAGAGACAGTGACAGGAGGCACAGGACCTTCACAAGTTCAAGAACAACAGGGTTCCAATCAAAAGAGAAGGAATAGAAAATAGACTCCCACACTAGCCAAGAAAGTCTCTTCAATGTGTGCCTGTTTGCAAAAGAAATTTGTTTACTCCAATATAATCTCATTGGGTATAATAACCACATTTAAGGGTAGAGCACTTGCACATCAGTAGATGGCAAACACTACTTAACTCCATGGTTTGCTGAGTTTTCCTTTCTTGGGGTTTGCAGACTATATTTTCTTGCATTACATGTCTGGGGTGGCATATTTTTGTCTTATTCTTTTGCTTGTACAGTAGAGTGTCTGAGTTAATCTCGTGTGTGTGTTCATCTTTGTGTAGTCTATTTTTCTTTTTCTTTCTTTTCTTCATTCTGATTTGTCTTATTTCACGTTTGTTTGCCTACACGTTTCTGAAGAAACAGAGAAAGAGAAATAAATGGCATTGATTTGGTTGGCTGTGGACATAGGGGAATCTGGAAGAACTTAAGGGACTTTATTTTTATACAAGAAATCATAATATATTGCTTGAAAATATTATTTTAAATAACAATGAATGAGAAAAGAGGGAAAATATTCTATTTCTTGTGAACATGTTGTTTGGTTTAAATAATGTTTTAAACCATAACAGAATTATTTAAGAAGATATATGTGAAATAATTTACAGCTAACATGGAAAACAGCATTAAAATTAAAAACAAAACTTTTAAAAGTCATCTTACCATGTTAGTGAGTCCACAAGCACATAAGAATACCAAGTGTAACTGCATGTTTGTGGTGCACGCTTTTAATTCCAGCACTCAACAGGCAGAAGCAGGTAGATCTTTGAGTTAGAGGTAGGCCTGGTCAACAGAGTGAATTCAGGATAGCTAGGGCTTCATAGGGAAACTTGGTCTATAAAAACAAACAAAGAAAGAATAGCACATGTTAATATAAATTTTTATTATTATCAATTAAAATAAAATATACTCTAGCATGTGCCTTAAGCTCCCGTTGAGGGAAATTGTACATCTTAGATAAGGGTATGCCATCAGTCATATCTAATTTTATGGCACTGTTTTGTTTATACACAGCATCTCCTTTGTATTATACTATATAGAACTGTTCGAAATAATGGAATCTGATTTATCTAAAAAATGTCATATTTTTAATACTAAAATTTAGTTCCTGTGTGCATATGAGTTTATTAGAGGATTTATGAAATTCATATTGTAAATCTGTAAAGAAAAGCTTCAAATTTACATTTTGAAATTTTAACATTTTCTTTTATTTCAAATATTCAGTTTTTAGAAGAATAGTTTCAAAGTTAAGGACTGATTGACTATAAAAATTAAGAAATGTTCAATAAGATGATTGTGATTTTTGAAGTTTGTTTATTCAAGGGATAAATAATAGATTGACTTAGTATTTTCACTTTACAATTTACTATGTTCCAATTTTATGTCTCCACTCAAAATAAAAAAGAACAAAAAAGTCCTTCAATTGAATGATTTTAGTTCTCACGACAATGGGAATTTAATAATACGATTTTATCATACAATTTTAAATTTGGGATTATCATTAATCCTGAAATACAGTTAAGTAAATTTCTTGTTAGTTTGTGATGTATAAGCTTAGGTATAAAGTGTATTTGACCACCGGAAGATAGCCTGCCTCAAAGCCAATCTGTGACAGGAAACAAGTGCCCTTCAACAGAAATGGAGATGTTATAGCCGTGCTGAGAAGGGAATTGCGATGAGTATTGCAGTCCCAATGTCTCCACCCTTGCACACTCCCTGAGTGCAGAAGGACATATCTGATTGTTGACTAGCTTCTGCAGGCTATCACATCAGTAAAGTTCTCATTGAGGAGACATTTACTATAATGGCTCTTAATACACATTTGCTTATTAAGTTTAAAATATTTATTAATTATGCATTAGTTCATTGCTATTTAATAGTATCTTAGAAACATTCTTGATGTATCAGTAAATAAATGTCAAATAAATTTGCTTTGGGAAAGGTTGTGAACAGTTCTAAACGTATTTTAGTTCAATACTGGCATTTGAAATTATTTATGTTTTAAAACTATATGTGCATGAATATAATAATATTTATCCAATATAAGTAACAAAATTTGCTGGCTAATTCAGAAAACAGTGTGCAGTGAGAAAAAAATAAATTGAATCAATCAAAATTCACATAATGAATTCCTAAAGGCAGGAATTTTGCTGTTAATCATTTTTCCTATAAAACTAATTATTATTTTGATAAAATTGAACATATACTACATTGGCATTTGTATAGTTCTTGAAATACCAATATCATTCTAGTGTCCAAAACCGCATTTGTGTCCAAACCACACTGTGTTCAAAACCTTTGGGTTCATTTATTTGGAACTTCTGATCTTATGCTGATAAAATGAGGATGGAAGAGGAACCAAGTGGAAGAAGTTGAAGATGTTATAAAGTGAGCCTGAAGGCACCCAGAGACTTGCCACCCCTGAGTTGCACCACTGCTCTTGGGCATCAGGCAGGGTTTGTTTGTAAAAGATGCTTAATTTCAGCATCCATTTAATGAATGAGGGAAAGATACCCTTTCTTTGCTGTTGGATTTTAGAATTGTGGTGGCCTATTGCTAAAGTAATGCCAACTTCTGTTGATTTAATGTTTTTCGTTTGGATTTTAGTTAGTTAGTTAGTTAGTTAGTTAGTTAGTTAGTAGTTAGTAGTTAGTTTGTTTGTTTGCTTGCTTGCTTTTTATATTTAGATGAAATCAGAGTTGGATTTTATTGTTTTCACGAATCAACATTTTGTGTACTCCTAGTATTTAGCTTTAATGCTTATATGTAACTAAGTTTGGTGAGAGTTTCTGTTTCCTTAAATCCAGAAAGTGTGTTAATAACGAAGAAAAGATGCTTCCCAAATTCATTATGGTGTATTATTTAAGAGTCTATATTTGAGGCACAAATTGACCCAGTGAAAAAAGGTGGTTGCTTTCAAGCCTGACAACTTGAAATTGATCACCTGTATAGAAGGGAAGAGCAAACTTATTCAATTTGGTCTCTGATCTCCCTACATACACTAACCATTGCATTCATTTAGAGAAACAAACAAACAAACAAACAAACAAACAAAGCATATTAACAATATTTTTAAGGAATGTTGCTACCTGGTAGCAAGTTTATAATGCAATTTATTGACTCTCTCTACAAAAAACAAAACCAAATCCAAAACCTAGGTCTCTGTACAAAAATTACTTCTGGAGAAAGCTTCAGGGGAAGAAACCCCACTTAAACAGTTTAATTGATCAGTTGCTTCTATTTAAATAAAGAATTTGGTAATCAATAACTAGCAAGAAAGCAAGGCCCATGGTTCTATAATCACAAGGAAATAACATCCCTAACAATGCAAGTCATCTTAGAAGAAATATACCTCTGGTATGTCAAGTCATCCTTGAAAGTAAGCATTTCCCCACACTTGAAGTCATTTGAAATCATGCAGAGACTCGTGCTCTTGGTCTTGATCAAGAGTGTGTGAACCAATATCCATAAGCTTACATAAGGCAAAATACTTATGCTATTTTGAAGGAAGACTATAAAATACATTGCACCCAATATTCTCTAAGTTAACATTTCCTCTAATCTCCTTATTTTCTTATTTCTACATAATTGGTGTTTCTCACTGAGATATAGACAGACAGATCAATAGACTATAGATAGATGATAAATAGAGCAACAGAAAGAAGATAGATAGATAGATAGATAGATAGATAGATAGATAGATGATAGATAGATGATAGGTTAATAGAAGGATAAACACAAATATATATATATATATATATATATATATATATACATACATACATACCAGATGGTCTATAGATACATGATGGATAGTAGATAGATAGATAGATAGATAGATAGATAGATAGATAGATAGATAGATGATAAACAGACAGATAGATGCATTGATAGATACATAGTTAGGTATGTAGTTAGATAATAAAACAAAGAAAAAGATGCCTGTTACAAAGAATTTGATAGTGAGCAAGGGAGACATAAATGGGAGGAGTTATTGGGCAAAAAGAAAAAAGAAATACCATGATTGTATTTTTGTTCCCAAAACTAAAATGAAAATTTTATTGACAGTAAATTAATTTCAGAAAGACATTGATTAGGAATGGTAAATCAGTCACATTTCAGGTAACACAGTTCACCTTTCTGCACTAATACTACCTACTCTAACGGTGCAGGAATAGGAAATATCTAGACTGCTGATCTACAATACAGAGGACTCTAATTTTCTGCTTTGTTGGATGAGTGAATTATGCACATCCTCTCCTTCATGAATTTAAAAAACAACATTTCTGAGGAACCTTAGCAAAAGTTCAGCTGTCGGCAAAGAAGATGAATAGTAACTACATTTTAAAATATGTTCAATCTCTTTAAGTCACCTCTCCAAATAAGATACCACACATTGAAAATGGATTGAAAATGCTCTTGAACCTATGCCACACTGTATCTTTTTAGAAAACCTACCCCCAATCATGAAGAGTTCAAAAGTCACTCAAGACTTTCATTTATCAAGAGAATCATTTTCAAACAACAAGCTCACTAACTTAAACCAATATTTGCAAACAGAGTGGTGTATAAAACATAAGCAGGACATAAAAGCTCCCTAATGCACTTTTAAAAAGCCCAGGAAAGCATAGCATAATGGTATCTTAATGTATTTTCAAAGAAGATGACCTACAGAAGCTGTAAACATATTTTTTTTCACATTTTAGAGATTAAAAATAACAGATGAGAGCTGAGAAAAACTCACTGGTATAATGCTTACTTTACTTGTATAACACCCTTCATTAAACTCTCATCCACTCAATCTAATAAAGTAAAAAAAAAAGTTAATATTGAGTAAATATATTATTCATAAATATAATTAGAAGGAAAACTATGTACAGAGAAAAATACAGTATGTTATGATAATGAGATAAAAGCCACAACTTTGTAAAGGTTATCCGGAATAAGTAAATGGAAAGGAGAAATGGTGTAGTTATAATCTCAAAAATTAATATAAATAATTTCAAGGTATTGAAATGTGAAGATTATGTTAAATGTTTAAAGCCAATGCAAATGTTTTTTGTAAACTACAATGGAGAAACATACTGTTAGTATTGTGTATATGATATAATCCTACATTTATTTTTGTAAGTGTGAGATTTTGTGAGTGTGAGTTTGATTTTTGTGTGTTCGTTTTGGAGTATGTATTAGTCTATTGCTGTGAAGAGACATCATGACCACAGTAACTCCTATGCAGGAAAAGAATTGGGGTTTGCTTGTAGCTCCAGAAGTTTAGTTCATTATTATTATGGCAGAGAACATAACATAATGCATGTAGAGAGGGTGCTGGTGAAGGAGCTGAGAGTTATTAATCAGGATTTACTTGCAACAGATAAAGAAATAGACTCTGGGCCTGCCTTGTCCTTCTAGATGCCTAAAGCCCTATACCAGTGACTCATTTGTTACACAAGGCCATGTCTCTTAATCTTTCTAAATTAGTACCATTCCCTGATAACGGTGCATGTATTGTATGCCTACCTTGCGAGTCCATTCTTAAATTACCACATGTTTTATACTTGTGGGCTTTTAAAGAAGTTAAAATCTGTGACTTTACATAGCAACTTACACTACTAAATTACAAAAGCCATATTTTATGTTCCACAATATTCCAATTACTGAACCTAATGTTTCCTTTAAAATATTTTGGGATTCAAACATCTCAACTCAAAATACTTCTTACTTCCCCTTTTATATTTGAGATTACAATTTAATTACAATGCTTCTCTTTTCCCCTTTCTCCCTTCAAACCTTCCCATATAACCCTCCCTGCTATCCTTCAAATTCATATCCTCTTTTTTATTAATTGTTATTGAATGTATATATATGTGAATATATGTAATTTATAGAAATATTCCTAAATATAACACATTCAGTCCATATAATGTTACTTATATGCATATTTTCAGTTCAGGCACTGGAAAATCAATTGATGTATGATCTTCCCTGGGGAAGGCCAGCCCCAGCTTTCCTCAGTTTCCAGTATGTCTGTGTGTAGAGTTGAGACCTTGTGGGAGTTTCCTTACACACTTTGCTATGTATATTGGTTGTTCTTGCTCAGCACATGATTGTGTCATCTTATTGGCAAGAGTTTAAGGGTGTAGCTGCTGACATTATTCCAAACATTATATCACAGAGTCTAGTATCTTCTGGCTCTTAAATCCTTCTGCCCAATTTTCCATACTGATTCTAGAACTTCAGTTATGATAAGGTTTTGTAGCTATATCAGTTAAAATTAGGTTCTACACGTGTAAAATTTGACTGCTTGTAGTTTTCTTTAGTGGTCTCTGTTGCAAATACAAGTTTCCATAGTGAGGGGTGAGGACTTTATCTATGGGGATAGATTACTGTGCAATAATCACTAGCTCTGGATAATTATCTAGCTTTCTAGTGCCAGGTATGGTTTGTCTTCTGTTGATTGGTTTTTAAGTGCAATTAGATAATTGCTTATTAAACAATAGATAATTGCTTATTAAACAAAGATTCAATAATTCAATATGATAGCTAGACATGTGACCTTTGTGGTGTAAAAGATTACAGGTGTATGATTATTGTGGAAGTTTTAAAGTTTTCCAGTAAATATGTATGTTTTATTTTACATGGATATCATTCTATATCAATAACCTTAGTCTAAAAATAAATATTGGAACTAGAGAGGTATTTTACATTAAAAAACATGCTGTTTTTCCAAATGACTAGATTTCAATTCTAGAACCTCACATGGGTGTTTTTAACTGTCTATAAATCTATTTTCAAGAGATGGGATAGCCTACATTATCTTCTGTAGTCACTGCATGTGCAAGGTGTGCATGAATACATATTCATTGAATGATCATGCATGTCAAATAAAAATATTTTAAATGATGTATTAAGTGAGATATAAAAAAGTAAATAAATGTTGGCCATTTTAAGTTCATGGTTAAGTTTTATATTTGTTGTTGTTGTTGTTGTTGTTGTTGTTGTTGTTGTTGTTGTTGTTTTAATGAAGTGTCTCACCAGGTAGGATGACTGGCAGAAAATTTGCTATGTAGGCCTTGATCTCACTGGGATCCCCCTTCATCTTTCTCCAGAGTTTTGAATTACAGGTGTGGACAATCATGCCCTGCTTTCACACTGTTTTATTTTAAATGCACTTAAAATATAAAACATTTATTTTATTCATAGAATTCTGGAAGTGATCATTTTTGCCCATGTGAAAATGGTTACTATAGTTATCAGTTTAGTTAACCTAGTTTAAATAAGATATTTTTTCCAAATGTATATTATATATACTATAGTAATGTAATTTAGTTTATTTTCATTCCTATGAAATCCAAGGTCCTTTTAAAGGAATCTGTATATAAGTACTATTTGCCATATGTCATCCTTCTGACAATAAAGTATCTGACACAGGAATACTATTTTCTAGTTAAATGTGATTTCTGTCATGTGAACTCTGCTTTGGTGTTGATAACTGAACCTCATACATTGTTAGTTATCTTTATGTCATTGAGCTGTACCTCCAGCCACCACCCCTTTCAGAAAACATTGCGGCTTGTGTACCTTTTTCTCTGACACTCACTCGGGATTATTCTCTTAAGTTTTACTTATAACACTTTTCAATACACAGATAAAACAAGCTCTTCACCTAAAATATGAGAAGAGAGCAAATATTTTGCAGCACTTTTCTTTCTGAGTCAAGAAAAACAAAATATAATCATTTATATTCATTTCTGCAACATACATATTTGACTTGAAACATTCAAAATTAAATAAAACATTTCAAGAACTGGATTTTTTCGAGCCTGGTGTGGTGACACACGCCTTTAATCCCAGCACTCAGGAGGCAGAGGCAGGCAGATTTCTGAGTTTGAGGCCATCCTGGTCTACAAAGTGAGTTCCAGGACAGCCAGGGCTATACAGAGAAACTCTGTCTCTAAAAACAAACAAGCAAACAAACAAACAAACATACAAGAACTGGATTTTTCAACCATTTAGAATATTTGATAAAAATTCCTTTTCTTGTCTGAAAAGTCTTTATACTTAATAGTAAATGCTAAATAAAGCATAAGAGAAATAATTAAGACTTTACAGAAGGTTTCACTGATAATACTGTATATTAATAATTTTAGAATTTATTAATGAAATTTTTGATACCACTGCTAATTTTGCTAGCCTGAATATCTATAGAATTTTAATATAAATATCTAGTCCAGTTTAGGCTTAGTTAGCTTAGGAGTAGAAATTATTAATTTTAATAGAAAATTTTAATAAGACTAATTGTAACAAGAGGGCTCCTTTTATTTTTATTTATAATTTTCAATTATTAGATTTATTTTTAATTTTGTGAAAAGTGTATGCTTTTCCCTTTGTAGGCATGTGTACATAAGTGCAGGTATGTATAGAGGCCAGAGGAGATGTTGGATCCCATGCAGCTAGAGTTACAGATATTTGTGAGAAATGTGTATACTAGAAACTTAACGTTGACCCTTAGCAAGGACAGTATATACATGTTAGTACTGGGCTATCTGTCCAGATACTAGTAGAAGTATTTTAAATGGATGCAGTTAAATTACTAGTATTAATTTTATTCTAATTATACATGAACTTGTATTTTATTTTACCTATATAATAAATATAATAAGCTACTTATTTCAGAATAATTTAACATTAAATATTACTATTTTCCCCAGAGACCTACCTACCAGTACATGCAACAGGCAAGAGTAAGATAAGAAGATGACCACCTTCCATGGGGCTTGTCAACCATGGGCATATCATTCCACTATAACATGCAAGTATGTGGTGGAGAGAGAGAGAGAGAAAGAGAAGCAGAACAGTTTGAGCTCTATGAAGAGAAAGAAGTGGAGAGGCAATGGTGGTAAGGAACAACCTTATGTTAGTCTTCACTGCCACCTAAGACCCTGTTGAAGTTCTGGCCCACGTTGCAACTGAAGGCTATTATCTAGGTCCATGGCCATGCAGGAACAGGGGTCTAGGTAGATGTCAATGGCTCATGTTACCACCAGAGACCATACAGAAGTTCCTTACCTGGTCTCTGATCTGGAACTGGGTCCAAATGTTGTACAGACCAAAGCTTGCAGAGCCTACCCTACCCCTCACTGGCTGAGACTCTTGTGAGAGCAGACCCCCAGGTCATGAGAGCGTGAGAGCTTGTACTGCCTCTAGCAGGCTACAGCACTAGGAGAGTAGTCTACAACTTACCTGGGCAGCAAAGTAGTGCTGGCCCCTGATAGGGTGGACACAGTTTAGCTGGCCTGTGAGCACGAGAGTGGAAGAGATGGTCCTGCCCATTCCTGGTTAAAGTACATGGGTGAGCTAGCTGGGGCAGTGCTGGAGGGCTGGTCCTGGTGCCATGGGGATAGAAAAACTGGAAAACTCAACAACTCAGTTACCAACAAGGCTCAGATCCAGAGCTTTGAGTTGGCCCTCCCCAACCTCTACCCAATCTATGAATGTTTGGTCAAGTACTAGGTCAGTACTGAAAATCCAAACCTTCAGGGTCTCCATGACACGGGGGCAACAACAGGCTATCCAAGAAGAGTCTGAATCAAGATCCAGTACTGATAGTGTAACAGAAGCCAGGGGCCTCAAACCAGACCAATGACTCATTGCAATGAACACTTTCAAGTAAAGATGTTTGGGCAAAAGAGTATACTGTGTGACACACCATGACACACTTCAGTTCCCACAAGCTGTTTGTTTTATTTTGTTTTTAATTTTTGTGGGTGAGATTGCAAGGGTGAAGAGTTGATATGAAGGGATGGTAGATGACTGGGACTGGGATGCATGGTGAGAAATTCTGAAAGAATCAATAAGAAGTTTAAAAAGCCACTACTATTTATTCTTATATTATTGAGACCCCAAAGTTTAAATTTTGTCACAAACCAGTTTGTACTGCTACATAGGAGTAAGACTTTCTGATTATGATAATATTGTCATTATACTTGTCTTGTGTAGTTTGATGAGGAACATATGGATTAAATGTCAAATGTTTGATGAAAAAAACCACTACCACACTAAGAAAAAAAAAAAAGCAAGCATGAAATCATTATCATATAAAGCAATGGATACCAAAATTAAACTTGGCAGATTAAATGAGAAAGTGATATTTTGAGGTAAACATCATTACAATGGAATACAAATACAATGTTTATTTATACAATGGAATACTATTCAGCTATTAACAATGAGGACATCGTGAATTTTGCAGGCAAGTGGATGGAACAAGAAAATATCATCCAGAGTGAGGTAACTCAAACCCAAAAGGACAGGCATGGAATATACTCACTGATAAGTGGATATTAACTAGAAAGTACAGAATATCTAGGATACAACCTACAGACTGTAAGAAGTGTAACAAGCAGAAATGTCCAAGTGAGGAAGTTTCAATCCCACTTAGAAGGGGGAAGGCATAGGGAGGGATGGAGGAACCTGAGTAGTGGGGAAGGGGAAAGAGGAACAGAATCAGATATGTGGGATTGGGACAGGAGAGAATCTCAGAGGGCCAAATGAATGAATGGAAATAAGCAGACTAGAGGAGTGGGAGGTAGGGGACTCTCTAGGACGTACCAGAGACCCAGAGGGTAAGGTGCTATCAGGTCTCAATGAGGGTAAAGAGTCCACCTCCAGTAGATAAACAGGGCCTCAAGTGGAGAGACAGGATTACTAACCCACAGACAAAATTCCTTACCCAGAATGTTCTTGTCTAAAGGAACTGCAGGGACAAAGATAAAGAAAAAGACTGAAGGAAAGGCAATCCAATGACCTGTCCAACTTGGGATCTATCACATGTCAGGGATAGCAAGTCCTGACACTACTATGCTATGATGTGCTTACAGACGGGAGCCTGGCATGGCTATCCTCTGAGAGGTCTTCCAGCAGCTGACTGAGGTGCAGACACTTACACCCAACTATGAGGACCTTTACGGTTGAATTAGAGGAAGGATTGAAGAAGTTGAAGGGGAGATGGCACCCCTAGGAAGACCAGGCATCCCAATTAACCTGAACTCCTGGGAGTTCCCAGCCTCCACCAACCAGGATCTGAGCCACAAACCAGGTAGCCTACATGAGCAGTTCCAAGGTTCCAGGTACATATATAGCAGAGGACTGATTTGTCTGGCCTCAGTGGGAAAAGATGCACTTAATCCTTGAGAGACTTGAAGTCCCAAGAAAGAGAGAGGCCTGGTGGGGGGACCACTCTCTCAGTAGCAAGTGGGAAGAAGAATGGAATGACAAACTGTGGGAAGGGGACTGAGAAAGGGCCAACTACTGGAACAGAAATAAATAAAATAATTTTAAAAATACAACTTGGAATAGTTTCAGCAATATGAATCGACAGATGCAGATTTAGCAATAAAACGTATGAAAACTGATCTTCATATTATGTGAGCTGTCTCATTGACTTTGATATGAGTTTGGTTTTATGAAGCCCTCTGACTATTGAGAATATTTAACTTTATTATTTTAATGTGGATCTTAATTTTTGTAATAATTTTGAAGCTATTTTATATGTTTGATGGGCTCTGGGCTGACTCTGTTTCCGTGGATTGCTGTAATGATTTTTTTTTTTTTTTGAAGGAAGGAAGATACGTGTACAATGGCTACATTGTATGACAAATATATTTATTTCATGATGTAGTTTTGATAATAGATTTTATATATTAAAATATAATTTTTAAAATAAGGACATGATTATATTTACTGTGAAGAACTTCTGTACATTTTTTCAATATAACACTAATTATTCTCCTCATCCATATTAAGTACTTGAATTTTACACAATAACTGTATTTTAGGAATAGGTTTGTATTCATCTCCTGCATTGTAGTTCTTCTTATTAGTATATAAGTAATTTTTCCCTTTCCCTTTTTTCCTCTTCAGCCCTTCCCATGTTTCCCCACTCTGTTCCCTCTCAAATGATGACTTCTTTTCTTATACTTCAAAATATAAATAAAGATGCATGTGCCTGTGTGTGTGTGTGTGTGTGTGTGTGTGTGTGTGTGTGTGCATGTGTGTCTGTGTAAATACATAAAACTATGAATTTCTGATTTTCTTAATGGTTAAATTGAAACACTTGTGTATATTTAGTTGTACTTTGACTGTAGTTGAATATAAATTTAAGTATTATAAAACTTTTAGGAAAAGGTTAAAAGTAAAATGATTTAAGATGGTTAGAAATTATTAGACTGCTAATATCAATAAATGAATAAATGGATAAATATATGAATATGCTTACTATGTAAAAAGGAGAAAGGAATGATTTTAAAATTCTAAAGTAATTAGACTGAAGGAAGAAATGATGAAAATTCTACACCAGGTCAATTTTGATTGTGTTTAGAAAATGTATAAAATGATAAACTTATTACAATTTAATCTGTGCTCAGATTAGCAATGAATAGCATTTTATTAGTTGTAATTCAAAATCACAGCTACAGAAATATGTAACTTTTAAAGATTATTAAGAATAGAGTTGATTAAAATATCGGAAGAAAACTCTACTATTACCCAATATTGAATACTGAAAACACAGTTTAGGATGTATTTCAGTCTAAAATAAATTTTTAAAAATCCTATTATTTGTATTTTCTGAAATTAGGTCAATATTTTCCATGTACAAATTAAATACTATGAAACAGTATATTGTCACGGCATTGTTAATAATCTGTGACTAGCTTCAAGATTATACATTTCCCAGCTCTGCTTTATTAAAATTCAACTTATGATAATAATATAAAAGGATGTTTTTAAATATTGCATATTTCTGTATGCACAATGTGTTTTAGGTACACTCAAGACAAGTTACCAATCAGTTTGGTTTCAAAAAATGGAAAATATGGTATCATTGACATTAAGATTCTCAATGCTAAATCCTCACCATGATGCCATTGTTAAGATTCTTATACTTTGCCTTGTTCTGATAGCTCATGTTAATTATGAAACTATGTCAAGGCCACATGTAGCAAGTGAGAAAATGCATATTTATTCAATATCACAAAAACTAATATTTTCTGTCATCAGCTTCAATCTTTCAGGATGAAGAAAGTATATGATTATTTTTGCTAGGGCAAGTCATGTTTAATTAAGCATTGTCAGAGCTCATTCAGGGTATGAATCTCCTGAAATGTCTAAGAGAATGATGGACACTTAAATTAGTGTAATATCCATTTTGATGTTAAATGTTCAGCTTAAGTCTTTAAACCAAGTGAGAGAAAATTTATGCACACCCATGTTTAGGTCTCCTGTCAGTCACTATCTCAGCCTCCTTATTTTACTGAGCCTGAAAAAGTGACTAATCATGAAGTGTGTGTTCCCTGGTACTCAGGTTAACACTAATGTCTGCTACTTGAAAGTAAAGTTTATACTGGAGTGGGAAGTGAATTATGCTCTTATATTATCAGAAACACATGCATTGAGTCAATCCCTGAGATCTGTGTGGATTCCTCCATATAAATGCCCATTGATTAAAATCAGTTATTGATTAGAAAAGTGTGAGTAATACTTAAGGAATATTATGTTTTTTAATTAATTAATATATTTATTTTATTGTTAATGGATACTTGTTTTCTTAACAGAATTGATATTTTTCTTTTCATTATTCTTTAATTTTTTTTTAGTTCAATTGTTATCCCCCCCCCAGTCTGCCCTCTGACTGTTCCTCATCCCATACCTTCTCACCCACATTCTCCAAAAGCATGTCCCCAGCCCCAACACCCACCTCTCCAGATCTCCCCACTTCCTGTGGCCTCAAGTCTCTCTAGGGCTAGGTGCATCTTCTCTCTCTGGGGCCAGACCAGGCAGTCCTCTGCTGTATATGTGTCAGGGGCCTAATAAAATCAGCTGTTGTATGATGCTTGGTGGGTGGATCAGTGTTTCAGAGATCTCAGGGCATCCAGGGTAGTTGAGACTGCTGCTATTCCTATGTGTTTGCTCTCCCCCTCAGCTTCTTCCAGCTTTTCCCTAATTACACCACAGGGATCCTTTGCTTCTGTCCATTGGTTGGGTGTAAGATGACTCAGATGCGTGTTGGGCCTCTCAGAGAGCATTCACACTAGTCTCCTATATGTAAGTACATCATAAACATCAGTAATAGAGTAAGGCTTTGGAGCCTCCCTTGAGTTGGATCCAAATTTGAAGCTGTCACTGGACCTTCTTTCTCTCAGTCTCTTCTGTTTGTCCCTCCAGTTCTTTTAGACAAGAATAATTCTGGATCAGAGTTTTTTTTTACTGTGGGATGACAACACCATCGCTCAGTTGGGTGTCCTATCTTTCTTCTGGAGGTGGGCGCTACAAGTTCCCTCTCCCCATTGTTGGGCATTTCATCTAAAGCCCCTCCCTTTGAGTCCTGAGAGCCTATTACTTCCCAGGTCTCTGGTACTTTCTATATGGTCCCCTTTACACTTTTCTCCCAAAGTTGCCTGTTTCCATTTTTTCTGCTGTCCCTTGAGGCTTCAGGCCTGCTTCCCCCACCCTACCCCCTCAAAACTTAATCATTTTCCCCTTTTTTACCTCCCTGTTCTCTCTCCCACCTATGGCCCTCCTTTCTTCCCTCAATACCCCATGATTATTATTTTCACTCCCTGGTTTTCTCACTCACTGTTTTCTTATCAGAATGGATATTTTTCTAATGGAAGGATGTTGGAGGTATAATGTAATGCTGATTCTTTCCATTCATTTGATAAAATACTTATGTTCAACTTAGATATGTATCTCTGCATTTTCCTGTGTTCCCAAGCTTTAGTTGTTCAGTGATGAAAGTGAAATTGTTTAAGTTCATTCCACGGTTAGTTCACAGGTTATAAACTAAATCTAAAAATTCTTTCACTCATTTTTTTAGTTACATTTATTTATTTATTCACTTTACCACCCAGTATCAGTCCTTCCTCTCCTCCCAGTACAGTCTCACACAATTCCTCTCTCTATTCCTCTTAGAAGGGAAAGCTCCTCTCTGGATGCCAGCCCCATCAACTTGCTGTAGGACTAAACACATTCTCTCCAACTGAGGCCATTCAAGGTGGTCCATTTAGCAGTGTGGGATCCACAGGCAGGCAGGCAGGTAGGCAACAGGCTCAGGGATAGCCCCAGCTCCAGTTGTTTTCGGACTTACATGAAGACCAAGCTTCTCATTTGCTACCTATGTGCATGGAGGGCTAGGTCCCACCTGTGCTCGCTCTTTGGTTGGTGATTCAATTTCTGGGAGCCCCCAAGCGTCCAGTCCAGGTTAGTTGACTCTGTTGGTCTTCCTATGGAGTCCCTGTCATCTTCTGGTCCCTCAATCATTCATCCAACCTTTTCACAAGATTCCCTGAGCTCCCTCTAATATTTGTGTGTGAGTCACTGTATCTCTTTCCATTGGCTACTGGGTGGAGCAGAAGACAGTTACAGTAGCTCCTGTCTGCAAGCATAACTTATCCCTAACTTGTTAAGTTTTCTTGGGGAGGATGGTGACTCTGTAGAAGGACCAGCAGTCTCAATTATCCTGGATTCCCAAAATCTCTCAGACACTGGATTACCAACCTGGCAGCATCCACCAGCTGATATGAGGCCCCCAAAACATATAGAGTAGAGAGGACTGCTGTGTCTGGGTTCAGTCAGAGAAGATGCACCTAACCTTTAAGAGAGACTGGAGGCCCCAGGGAGTTTACAGGTCTGGTAGAGTCAAGGGTGGGTGGTGGGGACATCCTTGTGGAGACAGAGGGGTGTGGAGGAGGTATGGGATGTAGAACAGTCAGAGACTAACCCAGGAGAGGAGTAAAAGCTGGAGTATATTAAAATTAATAATAAGAATTTTAAATTTTAGGTGGAATTTTGTATTTTGATGTCCTGTTGGAAAATTGAAGATTTTCTGATTAGTGCTTCACATCCAGTAAAGTTAACTTAGAAAACAGTAAATTTGAGAGGTGTGCATCTCTCCTCCCTCTCCCTCTCCCTCTCCCTCTCCCTCTCCCTCTCCCACTCCCCCTTCCCCTCCCTTATCCTTTTCTTCCCCCCTTTCCCCCTCCCTCTCCATCTCTGTCTAGTTGACACTGCTTCAGGAAGAAGTGAACCTTCATAGACTGCCCAACTAGCTCCTGGGCTCTGCTGCAGTCAGTAAGTACCAGTGCCCAGCAGTGTCAGGCTCTCCGTTTCCTCCTGGCCCTTTATGACACTTCAGGGCACAGTTGAGTTTCCACTCCCGACCACTCATCAGCTCATGAGGCAACCAGCTTTGACTCGCATACATACATATTGACTATGTCAAAGAGTATCAGTATATCTGATACTTTTAATCCTTTCTACACTTATTTTTAATTTTATGTCACTTCTGATATTTTATGCTTTTCTATTTGTAGAGGCTTCTTTATAATAGACTATATTATTATAACATTCAAAACATTTTTCTCTCTTTTCCCCAAGTCAAATGACTACACATAAAGTGACTGTTTTCCAAAGAATTAACTTTATTTCATTATATAGCTTTGTAATACATATTCCAATTAAAAATATATCCTGCTTGTAGTTGAGTTCTTCCTCAAAATTAAATTGACTATAAACATCTTTTGTGGATCTATACAAATTTCAGATTTTTCAATTGTTGTAAAATATCATCCAGTAATACCTGAAATATTTTATCCATCTCATAAACTGTTGGTTTTTTTTCCTAGTCAAACATGGTCAACATTTACATGCTTTGGATATTAGCCCTCTGTTGGATGTAGGGTTATTGAAGGAGATTTTTGTTTGTTTGCTTATTTATTTGTTTGTTTTGTTTTAGTTATAGTTTTTTTGTCCAGTATGTAGGTTGCTGATTTGTCCTCCTGACAAATCATATAAATAACTCCCTGTCTTTGTAATATACTGTTCCTCATCTTCTTTTCTATAAGTTTGAAATTATAGCAAAGTGCATGTATTTCTATTTTGTAAATGTGGATGGGTGATGAATTTTCTTAGTATATGTGTTTCTGGCAAACTATGTATGCCATGAAATTGGAAGCAGGGTAGCCATACTTCTAAAAGAAATAGAAGGACCTAATGAAAGCATAACGATATGAAAATTATTTCAGAAGTATCATCTCTAAGTAAGAAGATAGAGACAAGACCTGAGAGACAATGCAATATGTGTAGTGTGTGCATGTGTGTGCATGTGTGTGCATGTGTATGCATGAGTGTGCATGTACCAGTGAAATTGACATGATGTAGTTCTTAACTTTATGTCTTTCTGACACAGTGCTATATTGGTTATATAATATAACATACATCACAGTGTTATATTGGTTATATAATATAACATACACAACAGTGTTTATCATAGGAATAAAAGTTATTTTTTTCTTCTTGAAATTCCTGGAGAATCCTTTTATTGCCAAAGAGTTAGTTGGATGAACAAGTCTTGCTAGTGTGATAATGAGAATTTCTCTCACACACCCTAACCCTAATTAATTCTATGTATCATGTTGGGATTTACAATCACATGTATGCACAATTTCTCTCTCATTTTAAATGTGAATTTAGAAATCAATTGATGACAAACTAACATGGTATAATCAGTCCATAATCCAGCTGTATTACTGATAATTATGAACAAGAAGAATTTTTAAAAGCAAAAAGGATTTTTTAATTAGTTTTATTTGTTGTGTTTGAGTATTTTGTGTAGCTCTGCATAAGTGCTCTATGAATATGAATGTCAGTTGAGGAAATTTAATCCACTGGATATTTTTTTTTTCAAGACAGGGTCTCTCTGTATAGCCCTGGCTGTCCTGGAACTCACTTTGTAGACCAGGCTGGCCTCCAACTCAGAAATCCACTTGCCTCTGCCTTTCAAGTGCTGGGATTAAAGGCATGCGCCACCACGCCCAGCTGGATTTGGTTTTAAGGCATGATATGGATGCTCAAGTGGGAATGTGAGTCCTCTACAAAATTAAAAATGCTCATAACAGTTGAGCATCTCTCTGTCCACAGAGTCAGAGAAGGTTTTGCAAACATCTTCACCATTTAACAACAACAACAACAACAAAAAAAAAAAAAAACTCTCTTAAATTTCAGAACACAGAGAGCAAACCTTGAACATTCTTTGTTTACAGTTCTTAATTTTGAAATTTTGCACATGTACACAGTGGGTGGGGGCAGCAAAGATAGAAAAGGAAAGAGAAAGGAAGGCAGAGAGAGAGAAAGAGATAGGAAGAGATTGAAGGAGGGAAGAGAGGGAAACAAGCTGAGTGGTAAAGGACGTGGGGGATAAGAGAATGGAGGAGGAGGTGCTGGGGTAAAACATGATCCAAACATATTGTATGAAAAAATAAATAAATAAAAATGTATTACCATTAAAAAAATCCTTCTCATTCTCTACTTCCTCAGTGTTACAGGAAGCCACTTTTCCATTCCCAGGGTTTCTGATTTGTACTTCTTTAAACTTCTCAGAGGTGACTGTAACAACCTGAGCAAACCAGTCCACAGTATCTATTTGTGATATTACACTTAATACATTTCCCTCAACATTACCATGGTTGTGCCCTACCATGGGACATGTTTTTCCTTTTTTATTACTTGTTATATAGTAGGTCTATTATTTGTATCTGTGTTAACACTCCATTGGTGTTGGGTAATAGTTCTTTCCTCTGCTCTTATTTTCAGTTGACATGATTGCTGTTGATAAGGTTAGTTATCAAGTGGTAGAAGGTAATATCATATACCTTCAATTTTTTCATTTACCAAATGTTCATAATGCTATTTGAGGCCTTGTGATTTATATGATCCAGTTGGGTTTGTTACTGTTGAGTTTTAGAAATGTCCTATATATTTTGGACATGGTTATTGAATAAAAGGTCTTTATTATATCAAAGTTACAAAGGCAAATATACAAATGAAGATATAGATACTCTTTAAAGGAAAATGCTAAGATTATTGAGATATATCACAGGTTTTCAAATAAATGTCTGGCTGAGAAAGAGAGACAAAGAATTATAGTACATGAATATGTCAGTAAAATACTAAAATCTTTATTTGTTTGCCAGGAATTATCGGTTTCATATTTTGTCAAGTCTATTGACTTTACCATAATAATAGGATATTTGGTGTGTACACTTATAGTCTCAAATGCAATGACTCCATAGTTACTCTTGAAATATTTTCATTGTGTAAGTAATTATTTACTGAATATAGAATTTCGTATTGATGAACACTGAAACTAATTTCAATTAATTAAGCACTGGGATTCATAAATTTAAAATATTTACAATATATGTAAATGTAAATTAAATGACCTAGATAGACTATTTTACATTTGGGGCAGCATAGGGTAAAATTGTAAAAAGAGAAAAAAACAATTTCAAAGGAACATCTCAAATTGCAAGAGCTAATATCCCTTGACCGACTGCCATTCACATATTTGTGTCAGTAAACAGATAAGAGAAGGAATTTTATCTAAAAATAATCTAATTTATTGCATAAAATGTTAACAAAATTGACAAGTTTCTGTAGTGTTGTATGCTTTTGGAAAGCAAAATAAATTCAGAAAATTCTAAAATAATTCATGTAACAGCTTAGACAATAAAGATGTTTGACATTAATACATAGATCATTTTCAAACAAGAAATTTTCTTTTCAAGCAAATGAAATACCTACTGATAAAATTAAATCATTCAATTCAGCTACTCAACTTCTGCAAATCATCCTGGCATTTGTAATGCTGTCTTTTAAGTTGCTTTCCTTGGTTAACCAATTTGATGTTTCCCCAACCACAATTCCTGTCATTTAGCACAGTATTTACAGTTAGCTCCTTAAATTCACATGTAAGTATAGGAATTCAGAGAGTGGGAAGCATCAGCGATCCTATTAACACAACGGTGGGAAGCCTCAACATTCTTGAATTCATTTCCATGAGATCTCTTCTCCAACAGGACCCTGCAGTGTATTTTATTTTTCCGCTGAACAGCAATATAGACCACTGATGAAAGAGGATTCGTCCAATTACTATGAGTAAAGTAGTTTTAACTTCCTTTAGATATCCGCCAGCAAGATATAAAATGACACTTACCGGACACATCAGTAGCACAATAGGGCCTTTATTGATTTTCATATCATGTTCTTCAGTCTGAGATGGCTCTCCAGAGAACTCCACTTCCCAGCAGGAAAAAATTGCCTTTTCTATGTTTGAATTCTCAGGTCTATTAATGCATCCCTAGCTGGAGACAGTGTCATTTTCGTTCTATTTCTTTGTAGTTGATGTGTCTACACCTTGCTATCGTAGAGCCTAATGGATGCCGGGGTTGTAGGTCAAAGTATGAAAACAAAAAGATGAAATTGCTTAGCCTGTGAATCAATAAAAAGGACTCTTAACACTTTTTCTAAGTATAAAATGTGCAACCAATGAAGTGTGATGAGTGCGTTCAACCTTGTGCTAAAACTATACAGAGAAAATGTCCAACTTTCAGCGTTGTACTCAAAATGAAGATAAATGGGGACTGTTTTTAATGTACCATATCTGTATCAAGAAAATTAACAAATATGCATTTGTCATGGTGATTAAAATAGTATAATCTTTCAAAAAGTTGCGATGACACAAGAAATTTATTGTTATCACCCTACCCAAAACATCTGATCAAACTACATTTTTGAAAATAAAATTATATCAAAGAGGAGCAAAGGTTACTTTTTAAACTGATCTTTAAATAATCACATTTGATTATAGAAAGCCTCAATATTAAACTTGTCTTTATGAGTTTACACAGAAAGTAACATTGTTTAAACTGACATAAAACCCACAAAATAAACACGATAATGCATTATTTTCTAATGAAACTCAAATTCTTTCAACTGCCCTTGAAATTTATTCTAAAACATTTACACTTTTTATTTATTTTGGGCATTTTTTGGTTTGGTGTTTTATTAGTTGGATTTTTCCTGCTAAGCTTCTATCCTTTTGTTCATTGTGTAAATGCATGACCCAAAGAAATGACTCACAAATAATATTGAAGGCACAAATAGGCAAGAATACTTTGTACCAGTATTCAAGATATTCAAGTTAAACACTAAACTAATTTTGTGAAATATAATTGTGTGTGTGTGTGTGTGTGTGTGTGTGTGTGTGTGAATTTAGAGGAGACTGAACTCAAAGACTGGATGGGAACAAAATCAGCCAATGCTGTAGAATGCACAGCTGACAAGTCTTAGTTTCAAAGCAAATAAAATTTGCCCTTGGCCCCCAAATTTCACTTCAACTCGACATGTGATTTGTTAGCTACGCTATGGTTATATCTAATTTAGAGAAATGAAGTTGGTGAATTTTATAAGAAATGAATGATTCTTATAAATTACATTTTAAAAATATTGGTTAGTCCTATTACTTTGCTGCAAATGAATTTCTAGCGTGCCATTTTAACTATACTTTGTGGAGGAAGTTATAATATTTAGGTGGAGAGATTTTACTAAATAGCTTGAATACTACTGCATTAAATGTCATGTTGTTCACTTTCTTCACTGTAATATATGTAAAATAACTTCATTGTCATTAATATTTTCATAGGTATGAGAGAGAAATGATATGGACATAATCAAAGATCCATAAAGAATTAAAATAAATCAGTGAACTATAAACATGTAAATGAGTGCATTACTTTCAGAGCTAAGGACAAATAAACTCAATAAAAAACAAAATATAAAGTATATCAGAGTAACTATTTAAAACAAAAACAGATTTGGACAATATTGCTCAAACTAACACTGGCCAAGTGACTATGAAATATAATTAGAACACAGGAAAATTTTCAACCCTGAGACTATTGAATTATCGGTCATGACTTTTGTTAAAATAAGAAAGAAAATATATAATAAAAAAGATTAAATAATAATAATAATAATAAAGGATCATGATTGAAAATATGTGTCATCCCTAAAAATGGTATGAAAGTCAAAATACAATGTAAATTTTGTGATAATTGACATCAATACTTTCACTTTGTTTTCTATTCCTAAATCACAGCATAGCCCAATATGGCACACGCTCCTGAAAACTCTGGATTCAAAAGGCTTGAGTCATGAATATCAGAATTTTCAGTGCAGCCTAAATTACCAAAGTTCAAGTGTAGCCTTGTTTGGATGGAAAATCACTCTCATAATCCGAAAAGCATTATGAACCACCTATTTTTCACAAAATTATTTCAATTACTTCAGATCGTGAAGTATATGTTAACATTCAATTTTGAATTTCAATTATAGCTACTGTTTTTATAAATTTCTGTGGCATGTAAGATTATTTATGCCTTTGTGTATCTGCAAACAGTTTTGCTGGTTGTGGTCTTAGGTTTTTCTTTGTTTGTTTGCTTCACTTTACACCTTATGCTGCCACAGAATTTATTACACCTGTCCCAGCTACATACATTTTGTGACACCTGCGTCTCACATTGCCACCTACCCTGTGTTTTATATGTTATTAATATAAATATTGAATAATGTCATATTCAGGACACATCCTTAAATGCTTTCTTTTTAAAAGATATTAAATATAAATCATTGAAGTGGTTACAATATCTAAGAATTAACAAGTGAGACAAATGTATTATAGGAGTATATTAATTTGGTTTTGTGACAAACATATCAGACATACAGCTAGAGTAATACAAATATGATCTCTCCTCACATACACATAGTCATCATTGCTACAAAATAAATTCATAACTTCTAACAAAGCTTTGTTATTGCCACAAAATTGTCACTATTATAAGATTCAAGTGAATGCTAAGTGAATACTAAAGATTAATAACACATTCCTGAAAGACATTTATAACTCTCTCTCTCTCTCTCTCTCTCTCTCTCTCTCTCTCTCTCTCTCTCTCTCGTGTGTGTGTGTGTGTGTGTGTGTGTGTGTGTGTGTGTGTGTGTGTGAAGATGCACAATGTGCCTAGCTGGTAGACAGAGAATTCACTCCTGCATCAACCTAGAAAAAGAGAAATCAATGAAAAATTTTAATTGAAAAAATACATATTGTTATCTAAAACATGACTGAATGTATCTGTGTTTTCAGATACCAAAAAAACCAAGACAAATTAATTGCTAAGGATGACATTAGTGAGTTTCATATTTAACATTTATTTTTATCATTGTGTCAGAAGATCAATGTTTTTCTCTTCTATGTTAGTGTCTTATAAATATAATCCTCTCTTCTGGTGATGGTATGTTCTTCTATTTTAAACTCCATGATACACAAACACACTCTATCTATCTATCTATCTATCTATCTATCTATCTATCTATCTACTTAGATAGATGTATATATAGGTATATAATCATGAAGCAATTCAAATTAAATAATTTTAAGAATGGAATAATATTTAAAATAACTTAATCTCTATAGTAATTATTTAAAAGTGATAACTACTCTATTGTTTTGTCTGAAATAATAGAAAGAAATATAAATAACGCATAAAACTAATGTTGAAAGTGTGTGTGAGAGAGACAGAAAGAGATACAGAGAGACAGACAGACAGACAGACAGACAGTTACATACAACAGAGACAGAGACAGAAAGAGATAGAGAGAGGGGGGGGGATGGGAGCAAGAGAAAGGTTGAGATTCAGGATCTAAAACTACTTATAAGATCTAGTGACGGTACCCTCTCCTAAGAGCCCTGCCTACTAAATATTGTGATCATAGCAAATAGCATCTCAAGGCAGAGGCCAAGAATTTATTAAATAGATATTTTAGGGACAGTACAGATTCAAACCACAACAATGGAAGACATATTTGAGAAACAGTTGTACTGATATATGTGGAGGATTGAATATGCTTAGCCCATGGGAAATGGCACTATTTGGAGGTGTAGCCTTGCTGGAATAGGTGTGACTTTGTAGGAGAAAATACTCTGTAGGCAGGCTTTGAGGTCTCCTAGTGCTCAAGCTCCATCCGGTGTGAAAGAGAGCCTCCTCCTGGCTTCCTGTGGAAGACAATCTCCTAGCTATTTCTGGAGACACAGAACTCTCTGCTTCTTCTCCATCATTGTTTGAATGGTCGCTGCTATGCTTCCTGCCATGGTGATCATGAACTGAACCTATGATACTGTAAGCCAACCCCAATTAAATGTTGTATTTTATAAGACTTTCCTTGCTGAGGGAGTCTCTTCACAACAATGAAACTGTAACTAAGACAATATCTAAACAGATTCAAATAACATACAGATGCATTAGTCCAGACATGTTGATATTGGCTTCTACAACAAAAAGAGTCAAACCTAACATCACAACTTGATGTACTGAAAACAATTACTATTTTCTAGACTGGAACCACAACAGATGTTATCTTATGCCAAATTCAGTAAAATGATGTATTCTTTCCTACCATATTTATCTTTTATTGAAAATAGATTCTATTCTCATATAATATATCTAATTAAGATGCCTCCTCTACACCTTCCAGTTCTTTCCCACCTCCCCTTTAATCTGTATTCACCTGCTTTCTGTCTCTCATTGGAAAACAAACAGTCTGAGGGATAAGAATCAAATCAGTCAAATAAAATCAAATAAACACATCAGAGTAGGATATAATGAACCTTCAGAAAGAAACTATCCCAAAAAGAGGCACATGAAATAGATACAGACACAGCAACCCCTCATCTACACTCCTGTGTAATTCATAAGGACACAAAACCGGAAGTTGTAATCTCAACACTCCTTCATCCACAAAAATTGGTGTATTCTACATTTAAGTGTGGAATTTTGTGAAATTTTCCCCTTCCATATTGGCATGTCCACTCATGTACTTATTATGTAGATCTTGTTTGCCTTATTGCTGAGATTTATTGTGTGTAACATCCCTGATATTTTAGAAGACATTTTCTCGATGCTGGTATCCAGATCCTCTGGCTTTTCCAATTTTTTGGCCTCTTCTCTGACAACTCCAGAGCCTTACATGTATGTATTGAAAGGACATGTACCAGTTATGGGAGGGCTTTTCATTTTTAGTCAACATTTTGACTAGACAGGGCACTCTATAGCTGCTTCTGTGAAAAGGACATCTTCCTTGATTTTAAGAGGTACAATTTTCTATGGAAACAAATGTAAGTATTCAGAATGCAGATAAAATTTTTATGATTTAGCAATGTGACAACAATATATTCTCTTCTGGGATCCGTGGCCTTGCCAGCCATGGACATCTGTTTAGGTTTATGGTACTAGGTCTGAATCCTGTTTAGTGATCCATAAGCTCAACTAGGCAGCTTAGTTATACCCAAGATGAAAGTATCAGCACTGTGCCATTGGGGATATTTTCGGGGCCAGTAATTGTTTTAGTTCACAGGCTTTAGAGTTGACTATGAATATAAACAGCTTTTCTCTGGCGGCAGCTTTTGTAGTAACTTCTAATACAGTGAGAATGTTGTAATTTATACTTTGTATATTAATTTTAGTATCTTAATTTAATTCTTATTTTAATATTCCTCAACCATCATTATTATCACTCTATCATTCTATTTTAAATAATTAGATATTAATGTAAACAACCAGCAGTACCAGTTATACAACTGTACAGATGATTATCTGTCTAAAACTTAAGAAGAAAATTCTGTTCTCATGACTACATGATATTATTTCATTAAGTACATTGGATAGATTTATTCCTATTTTATTTTTAAAGTTTTATTTTTTTTTCATATGTACGAGTATTTTCTCTGTGTGAATAAAATTGCATCACAAGTGTACACTTCCTGTGAATGCCAAGAGAAAGTGTGAATCCATGGAAGCAGAATTACAGACAGTATAAACCACCATGCTGGTGTGAGAATTGAACATGGGTCTCCTGAAAGACTATCCAGGACACTTAATGACTGAGCAATCTCTCCAGCAATATAACAGAAATATTTAAAGGAAAAACATATGGGCTATATAATTTTCTTTACCGTGAATAATTAATTTTGAATAAGTCTTTTTTACTAATAATAATTATAATTAAAATTATGATTCTAGTCTGGATTCCAATACCAATTAAATTACACACACACACACACACACACACACACACACACACATATATATACATATATATATATATATATATATATATATATATATATATATATATATGGTATATACATATACCCATTGAATTCTGAAATTTGTTCCATTTGACTTCTGTGACTAAAAGATTCACATGTTCCTTGTGAATTATGGTGTTTTGATCATAGGAAGTCACCACAATTAATTCTAAGAAAATCAAACAAAGAATTATGAGGGGTATGAAAAAGAGTTGCTATGAACATAGTAGAGCATGTGTCCTTATTACATGTTGGAGCATCTTCTGAGTATATGCCCAGGATTAGAGTTGCTGGGTCATCAGGTAGTACTATTTCCAATTTTCTTAGGCACCACCAAACTCATATCCAAACTGCTTGTATCAGCTTGCAATTCCATCAGCAATGGAGGAGTGTTCCTCTTTCTCCACATCCTCGCCAGCATCTACTGTCACCTGTGTTTTTGATCTTAGCCATTCAGACTGGTGTGAGGTGGAAGATCAGGGTTGTTTTTATTTGCATTTCCTGATGACTAAGGATGTTGAACATTTTTTAGGTGCTTCACAGCCACTCCTTATTCCGCAGCTGAGAATTCTTTGTTTAGCTCTGTACCTTAGCCAGAAGCTGGAACAAACCCAGATGTCCCTCACAGAGGAATGGATGCAGGAATTTACACAAAGGATTACTACTCAGCTATTAAAAGGAATGAATTTTATGAAATTCTTGGGCAAAGAGATGGGTCAGGAGGATATCATCCTGAGTGAGGTAACCCAATTACAAAAGAACACACATGGTATGATTTTACTGATTAGGGAATACCCAAGTGGGAATTCCCAAGATACAATTCACAAACATGAAACTCAAGAAGTAAGAAGAAAGTGTAGAGACTTCGATCCTTCTTGCAAGGTGGAACAAAATAACCATTGAAGGAGTTACAGAGTCAGTGTGGGGCAGAGACTGAAGGAATGACCATCCAGAGACTGGCCCACCTGGAGATCCATCCCATATACAGTCACCAAACCCAGAGACTATTGTGGATGCCAACAGTACTTCCTAACAGGAGCCTGATGTATCTGTCCCCTGCCAGTGTCTGACAAATACAAAAGTGGATGTTCTCAGCCATCCATTGGATGTTGCACAGGGTCTCCAATGAAGGAGCTAGAGAAAGTACCCAAGGAGCTGACAAGGTTTGCAGTCCCATGGGAAGAACAACAATATGAACCAACCAGTACCTCAGACCTCCAGGGACTAAATCACCAACCAAAGAGTACACGTGGTGAGACTCATGACTCCAGATGCATATGTAGCAGAGGATGGCCTAGTTGGTCATCAATGGGAGGAGAGACCCTTGGTCCTGTGAAGGCTCAAAGCCCCAGTGTAGGGGAATGTCAGGGCCAGGAAGCAGGAGTGAGTGGGTTGGTGAGTAGGGGAAGGGGAGAGCAGATGTAGCTGGGGGGTCTTCAGAGCAGAAACCAGGAAAGAAACATTTGAAATGTAAATAAAGAAAATGTCTAAAAAAAAGAAAGAAAATAAGAGTTGCTGATGCCCATCAACAAAATATTTTTGGTTGGTTCACACATACTTATGTACATTAATTTCTTATTAAACATAAAGTCATTTCTCATTGAAGTGATTTATTGTTATTCACCTTGATGATTTAACCTTTGATACCATTAGCACTTCAAATATTGATCCAAGAATTCACAAAGCAATCTTTAAAACCACTAGTAGTTTTATTTTGGACATTTACTTATCAAAGTTGTTGTTTTAAATATGCAGAATGCAGTAGCAAGACATTGTATCACAATGAAGGGAAATACTGGTGTTGCAAATTTTCTCAAACTGACAGTGTTTCCCAAGACTTTCAAGTGCTGATGCCCGCAATCTCCTGACTCCGGGCTTAGTATCAGGCCTTGATTGTGTTTGGATGTTTCTGCAACTCAACAATTGAGTTCAGTTTTAAGCAGTCACAACAGGCATTTGTCACTGTGTTCACATCCAGTTTCCTGTGGCACCCTGCCCACTTAATCTTGCAAGGAGAGAAATTGCTGGCAAAGCCAGAGGGACCAGAGTCAGCTGCTGTGGCCTAGCAAGAGTCATGTCACGAATAATTACCATAATTTATAAAGATCAGTCCAGGCTCACTGGTGCTGTTGTAGCACACCATTTGGACAGTGCTAGAATGTTTTAAGTAAACATTTGCACGCAATCTGAAGCTGTTGAGAATTTCCACGGCAGCTAGGGCCCCGCTCTTATGAAATATTCAGAACATGAAACGTCTCTGGTGGTGCAGAGTAGTGGGTTTTCTCTCTGATTTGATTAGCAGCGATGATTCTTTCATGAGCTATGAGTGTCCATCTAGATTAGCATCAAACAAGTCTGTGGGTTTTGTCACGGAAGAAGGCCACAATTGGGACTGCTGTCTCTGAACTTGAGAAAAGCATCATGTTAACAATCTATGTGGTGCCATGGAAAAAATATTTTATATGTATTTTAAGTGATTTTAGTGAAATATATTCTATGCAAAGAGTAATACAGATAACTAAGTGAATGGTAAATTAGAAAAGTTTAAAAAAAAAAAGAATAGAAAAACTAGACATGACAGAAAACTTAACTTTATACAGTTTCATTTCACAAACTCCTGTGTATAAACATGACAGAAAATTCCAAAGGAGGAAACATCATTTCATCAGCATTTGCATGTGCAGGTATAACAACTTATTTTGTGTGATGTGTTAGGTTACTGTTCTATAAAAACACTATAAATATGATGAACTAGCCTATATAATTTGGATTATTGAGTACATTATTAAAAATAAATTATTGAGTACTGATCTATAAAATATTTAATTTATATGAGAGCAATTTGTCTTCAAGCATTAAGATGGTAAAATTACACATAACTTTATTGAGCAATAAACATCATTGTCCAGGTGACACACTTCTTCATTTCTTCTTCTTCTCTTAATTCACATCTGCAAAAAGTAATTTTACCTTTCAAATTTTGGAAGACACTCATTGCATATGAACATAATTTTTTCTTTTACATTAGAGTTTTAATAATAATTAATTAATAATTGCATTTCATTACATTATTATTTCTCGTATATGAGGCAAGCTATATATGTCATAAATATGAGACATAATGAAAATCCTGCAATACCTCTTCTGGGCATATATCCAGAAGATGTTCCAACTGGTAACAAGGACACATGCTCCGCTATGTTCATAGCAGCCTTATTTATAATAGCCAGAAGCTGGAAAGAACCCAGGTGTCCTTCAACTGAGGAATGGATACAGAAATTATGGTACATTTACACAATGGAGTGCTACACAGCTATTAAAAACAATGAATTCGTGAAATTCCTAGGCAAATGGATGGATCGGGAGGGCATCATCCTGAGTGAGGTAACCCAATCACAAAAGAACTCACATAACATTTACTCACTGATAAGTGGATATTAGCCCAGAAACCTAGATTACCCAAGATACAATTTGCTAAACACATAAAACTCAAGAAGAATGAAGATCAAAGTGTGGACACTTCGGCCATTCTTAGAATTAGGAACAAAGCACACATTGAAGGAGTTACAGAGATCAAGTGTGAAGCTGAAACAAAAGGATGGACCAAACAGTGACTGCTGCAGCCCGGGATCCATCCCATAATCAGCCACCTAATGCAGACACTATTGTATATGCCAGCAAGATAGTGCTGAAAGGGCGCTGATATAGCTGTCTCGTGTGAGGCTATACCAGTGCCTGGCAAACAGAGAAGTGGATGTTCACAGTCAGCTATTAGATGGAACACAGGGTTCCCAAGGGAGTAGCTAGAGAAAGTACCCAAAAAGCTGTAGGGGTCTCCAACCCTATAGGTGGAAGAACAATATGAAATAATTAGTACCCCCAGAGTTCATGTCTCTAGCTCCATATACAACAGAAGATGGCCTAGTTGGCCATCATTGGGAAGAGAGGCCCCTTGGTCATGCAAACTTTATATGTCCCAGTACAGGGGAACGCCAGTGCCAAGATGTGGGAGTGGGTGGGTAGGGGAGCAGGGTGGGGGATGGGGGAGGGTTTAGGGGACTTTCGGGATAACATTTGAAATGTAAATGAAGAAAATATCTAATAAAAATTGAAAAAAACATAAAAATTAAAGATTTATATGTAAAAAAAGAAAATTTATTAAAACATTTAAAATATATTTATATGTGCAAGGGATATAATCATAGAAATTATATGCTAATTTTAAAGAATTTTAAAAACTGTTTGAGCTCATATATTTTTAAAACCATTTCTTTAATCCTGCCATTTAAGGAGTAAGAAATATGAATCAAGTTGTTTTATTTTGTTATTTAATTAAAATGCATCATTATATCATATGTTTTAGAGTTTATTAATTGCCTCTTAATAGCTATAAAACTTCTCTCAACACATTTAAATATTAACAACTTGTATTCTAGTAGCATATCTCCACAATAATAAAAATTCTTTATCTCTTATAATTGAATTATCTATGTACAAATTTAGAGACATACCATAGAGGAATACTTTTAAAATAAGTTCTAACAACAATTTAATAGATGGTAAGTAACAGTAATTAATTGCTTGGTGCTCATTTGGAGAGTGCTAACAACAGTCTCTAAACACAATTTCGTCATTTTAAGTAGTATCAAAGACATAATTTAAATTGGTTTTCCTTTGTTACTTTTAAATTAAATTTATTTATAAATAATACATAAAAGCATAAAATACTGCATTTTAGTCAGTGACCAAATAATGTTTAGATGTAAATACAATATTTAAAATCAGAAAATTAATTTTTCTCTTCAAAAATTGTTATGTCTTTATGGAAAAAAATATTAAGACTCCTTTTCAGAACGTTTAATTGTGCCTTCTTTAAGCACAGGGTTGATACATCATTCCTTATGCCACGTGTGTGTGTGTGTGTGTGTGTGTGTGTGTGTGTGTGTGTGTGTGTGTGTGTGTGTGTTTCAGGTCCTAGTTTCTTCAGCTAACATCAACGATATGATTTAATCTTGTTTTTATAAATAACAGATTCTTTTCTCTTTTCAAAGTTAAGCAGTACTTGGTTGAATACCATATGTTCCTTAGCCCTTTCTGAATCAGATAAGTGGTGAAGACATAGCTTATTTCCTTTTCTTGGATATTAAGTATAGTGCTAACATAGACGTGGAAAGTTCAGATGTCACTTGGACAGACGAATTTCATGCTCTTTGAGTATATACTCTACTAGTTCAGAACTCCAGGCAAGATGTGACAGTATAGCAGCGGCACTATTACTATGTGAATAACCAACGATTCTACTGGGGCATAATGGCTGTGTAGCATTATATTTTTAATAATTCTTTGTTTTCTTACATAACACCTGCACTAATATAAATTCTCACCAATATTATGTGATACATTACTTTTTACAAAAACTTCATAATGGCATTTATCATTTGACTTTTGGTTATTCTTACTAAAGAATAATATTGAGAAATATTGTCTCTTAATTTAGTCAAAAGAGCATATAAAACACAAATTAGTATTTTGAATCAAAACGGATAATTATATATATATTGTTAATAATAGTTTTAAGGGAGTTACCACACATGGCCAAAATAAAAAGGCTACATTCAAAAGTATTAATCTGAAAGTTTATTGCCAAGGGTAGAAAACACCCTTATAAGTCACAAGTTTGATGTTCCTTCAATTTATCTTTGAAATTTTGTAAGGTTTAGGTTTGGTCAAAGACTTGCTTTCTTTTGCTCTTAGGTGTTTTGCTTGGAGTTACTAGTAAATTTGGTACACTAGAAAGTGTCTTATTTGACATGCTAAACTTCACAGCAAATTGTGTGACTATGTTAAAGAAAGAAATTAAAACAATACAGATCTGTCAGGTATCAGTATCCTAGAAGATATTCTCAAGTTTACTCTACAAAAAAAATTTTATGCCAATATCCATTGTTTGTGCTGCCTTGGTATTGTCTCTAATTAAGCATATATAATCATTATAAATATGGTAACATAAATTTATGAAGTTATTTTGATTACCACATGAACTTATTATATGAATTCTCTTTTGCAAGAATAATCTAAAAAAATTTAAAAAAATATACTCCTTTGCAAAGTTGATTTCCTTACTGCAAAGTTATGTTTTTGCCACTCTGAAGTTAAAAAAAAATCCTCAGACTAATTTGAAGGACAAATAGGTATCTTTACATATGAAAACTTTATTATGATTATATGATATGAAATTGGTTTACTTAAGTGAGTTTTTGAATCATATAATTATTGCATCTAAATACATTAAGTCATATTTTGAAAATATAACTTCATATTAAGAAGTCTGGGGGATTGGGATGGCACATTAGTGTACATGAGTTAATGCAGCATCCCTGTGTGTGTACTTAGCTTACTGCCAAGGAGTCATTTGAGCCTTAGAATAGTAGTTCCATTATATTCTAATGCAAATTACTCAGTAGTTTCCAATTATTTCCATTATCTTAACTAGCTCCATGACTGCTAGTCATGAGATCCATCCTAGAAATTAAAATGTCACTCTCCTCTCATATTGCCTAAGAGTTCTATATTGTTCAAACATTTCTATTGCTTTTGTCAGATCTTCTATTCCTCTAAATATATTTACTGACTCTAGGATGTTGCCTAGCTCTCTGGCTGGATCTCCTCTGGGCCTCCATCATTTTGCCCATGGGTGTAATGCAATACTGTCTGGTCAGTCCAGAATCATCCACAGAAGACTGGGTCAAACTCAGTGGAAGTTGAGTTCAGAAATCAACAGACCAGAAAAAAAAATCCCACAGCAATACAAACAAATTACAAAAATGTCTATTCTTTCCACCTTGTTCCACACTTTTCCTATAGCAAGCACTTTGATGAAATAGTCTTTTACAGAAAAACTAGAAATTCTTAATATCTGTCCTCATGACTATAGTTTTAACCCACTGTAGTATCTACAGGTATAATATAAACATTTTGAAACATTATTTGCAAATTTTATTACATTTGTTTAGTGTGTTATGTGTTTTCCTGTGTGCATATATACATATACCCACATGCAACATGACTTTCATGTAGATATTAAAAGATGATTTTAAGGTGTGAGTTCTCTAGGTATAAGTCTCAGATCATCAGTCTTGGCAGCAGGTGCTTTGGCCCACCAAATCATCTCCTTGATCCTACTTTTAGATTGCCTAATAGAAATAAATTACTTCCATGGTATTGACATTATTTTCCATGCTAAATATGAACATTATTTTCTTGAAATAAATACAAGAGAGAAATGTAAGTTTTCATAGCTAAAGATAAAAAATGCCATGGATACAGAGGTTTGGTTAAATAATCGCATTGTTAGTATTAAACAGTCTACAATTATTTAAAGATGTATCGTTTCTTCCCTAGTGAAAACACTACAATACTGAAATGATAAATAAATAAGAATAACAAATCACTATAACAAAATATTGGTAAATGTAATAATAAAGTTAAATTATACATAAAACTAAGGAGACAGTCACAAAGCCCACAGGGCAAATAGCGTAAGGATGAATATAAAAAATATTGACTTGCCCATGGTTATACCAAACACAAGAGGAAAACCACCCAGTTCCAAATTTCAGTAAAGATAAAATACAATGTCAGAAATATTTTAAAGTTAAAGTGAGGTGGAAAAAAAGGAGTAACATTTAATTACAGTATACACTATAAAATAAACTAATAATGAAATGCTTTTACAAATAATAGACATAAATAACATAATAAAATACCTTGGAAAAAATTTTCTTTTTTAAAAAAATATTTTATTATTTACATTTCAAATATTGCCTCTCTTCCTAGTTCTCCATCCATAATTCTTCAGCCCATACCTCATCTCCTTTGCCTCTGGGAGAGTGCTCCTCCACTCCCCCACCCTACCCACCCCTCTCCCATCTACCCACCCCCCAGATCACCACCCCATGACCCTTCCCTGGAACATCCAGTTGCTACATGAATAGAACCATCCTCTCTCCAAGACTGTCTCCTACTACATATGTGCCTGAGATCACGGACAAAGCCTTGCATGCTCTTTGGTTAGTGGCTTAGTCTCTGGGAGATCACAGGTGTCTGGGTTAGTTGATAGCTTTGGTGTTTCTTTGTGGTTGCCATCACCTTTAGCTCATCCAATCCTTTCCTTAACTTAACTCATCCACAGGGATCCCCAACCTCAGCCCTGCTGTAAGTATCTGCATCTGTGTCAATCAGTTGCTAGTAGAGACTCAAAGGAAAATGATGTGAGACTCCTGTCTGGAAGCACAACATGGCATCAGTACTAGTGTGAGGGATTGGTAACCACTAATGGGATAGACCCCTAGGTGGACTGGTCATTGGATGGCCTTTCTTTCAATCTCTCATTTATTTTTGACCTTGCATTTCTTTTAGATGGATACATTTGGGTCAAAAAATTTAAAGGTAGTTTGGTGACCTGAAACCTACCTCCACTGGGAGTCCTGTCTATACTAGAGGTGATCTTTTTAGGTTCCATCACCCCACTGTTTGGCATTTTGGTCATCTCCATTAAGACTTGTAAGCCTTTCTCATCCCAGGACTCTGGGATTTTCTAGAGGTCCCCAATTTCTATTCATTCTCTTGGTCCTCTAGGCTTCTCTCTTATTTGCCCTCCCCCATAACTTATCCTGCCCCACTTTTTCCTTCCCCTCGCCTATTCCACTTAGGTCCCTGCCTCACACTGTCACCCATGAATGGGATTGTTCAATCCTCTCATGGGTCTTTGAGATTGTTACACTTCTTATACTCTGTGCATTGTATTCTAGAGGTATGTTGTAGTTTGGGAGTAATATCTATTTATCATTGAGTACATACCCTGCATCTACTTTTGGTGGCCAAACTCAGGATGACATTTTCCAGTTTCATCCATTTCCTTAAAAAATTCATGATATCTTTGTTTTTTAAAAGCTAAATAGTATTCCATTATGTAAATGAACCACATTTTCTGTATCTGTTCTTCAGTTGAGGGATATCTAGGTTGTTTCCAGCTTCTTGCTATTACAAATAATGCCACTAGCTATGAACATAATGGATCATGTGTCTTTGTTTCATGGGTAGGTATATGCCCAGGAGTGGTATTGCTGGGTCTTCAGGTAGAAATATTTCCAATTTTCTGAAGAACCTCCCAGTTAATTTCTAGAGTGGTTGCACGAGTTGGCAATCCCACCAGCAACAGACAAGTTTTACTTTCCCCACATCCTAAGCAGCACATGCTGTCACTTGAGTGTTTTAATTTGCCATTCTTATTGAAGTAAAGTAGAATCTCAGGATAGTTTTGGTTTACATTTCCCTGATGACTAAGGAAGTTGAACAGTTCTTTAAGTACTTATTGGCCATTAAATGTTCCTCTGTTTAGCTCTATACCCCATTTTTCTAATTGGTTTTTTTTTTGGGGGGGGGGGAGTCTAATTTCTTTTTTGTTTAATGTATATCTCTTCTTTTTGTTGTTGATTTTTTATTGGTTATTTATTTACATCAAATGTTATCTCTGTTTCCAGTTACCCCTCCACAAAAACCTTGTCCAATTCCCCCTCCCCTTGATTCTATGAGGATGCTCCTCAACCTCCCAACACACTCCCATCTCAGCACCCTATGCTGGGGCATCAAGCCTTCACAGGACCAAGGGCCTCTTCTCCCATTGATGACTCTCTGCTTCATATGCATCTGGAGCCATGGGTCTCTCCATGTGTACTCTTTGATTGGCGGTTTAGTCCTTGGGAGCGCTGGAAGGTCGGGTTGGTTGAGATTGTTGTTCTTCAGTTCCTTTAGTCCTTCTCCTAACTCCTCTCTTCGAGTCCCCTGCTCAGTCTGATGGTAGGCTGCAAGCATCCACATTTGTATTGGTCAAGCTCTGGCAAAGCCTCTCATAAGACAGCTATATAAGGGTCCTTTTAGCTTTAACACTCCTGAGCATATACCCAAAAGATGCTCCAACATATATCAAAAATATATGCTCCACTATGTTTATGGCAGCTTCATTTCTAATAGCCAGAAACTATAAAAAACCCAGATGTCCCTCAACAGAGAATTAGATACAGAAAATGTGGTGCATTTACACAATGGAGTTCTGTTCAGCTATTAAAAACAATGACTTCATAAAATTCTTAGGCAAATAGATGTAACTAGAAAATATCATCCTGAGTAAAGTAACCCAGTCACAAGAAAACACACATGGTATGTACCCACTAATAAGTGAACATTTTCCCAAAAGTTAGAATACCCATAATACAACTCAAAAACCATATGAAGCTCAAGAAGGAAGATCAAAGTCTGGATGCTTCAGTTCTTCTTAGAACAGGGACCAAAATAGTCGTGGGAGTAAAGGGAGAGAGGAAGTTAGGAGAACGAGAGGAAAGGGAGGGGAAGAAAGAGGGGCAGAATCAGGTATGGGAAGAGACAAGGATGATATACAAAAGGCCAGGAAATTGAACAGGGATGTGTAACAGTAGAGGATGGGTAACTAGGGGTAGCCCCCAGAAAGTTTCAGATGCCAGGAAAGCAAAAGGCTCCCCGGACCCAACAGGTGAGACAGTTCTGGGATGCCCTTCCTTTCGGTCTCTGATCCAATCTTTGTCCCTATATTTCCTTCAGACAGGAGCAATTCTGGTTAAATTTTTTTGAAATGGGTGAGTGGCCCTATCCCTCAACTGTGGACCATATGTAACCTCTGTATATGGCCTCTGTGGTTTCACTCTCCCCTTTGTTGGGTGTTTCAACCACTGTCTCACCTGGGGATACATCTCATATGTAGCCACCAGACCCAGACACTATTGCTGATGCCAAGAAGTGCTTGCTTGCAGGAGTCTAACTTCCTGAGTTCTGTATATATTTTGTATATTAGCCCTCTGTCAGAAGTAGATTATTGAAGATCTTTTTCCAATCGGTGAGTTGTTATTTTGTCCTATTGATAATGGCCTTTGCCTTATTAGAAACTTTTCAGTTTCAGGAGGCCCCATTTATCAACTGTTGATCCTAGATCCTCAGCCATTGGTGGTCTGTTCAGGATATTTTCTCCCATACCAATGATTTGAGTCTCTCTCCCACTTTATCTATTATTAGATTCACAGTGTCTGTTTTGTTGTTGTTGTTGTTGTTGAGGTTATTGATCCATGTGGACTTGAGCATTGTGCAAAGTCATAAATATGGATCAATTTTCAAAGCTTCTCCACACACAAAATATATTTTTTACTTTTTGAGAATTTTGTGATTACTGTATTTATATCATTATCTACCTCTCTCTTCTCTATTCAATTACTCCTTTGCCCCTTCTATCATCAAACCAATGATTTATTATCATTTAATTCTTATTGATATTATTGCATTGTTTGTGTTTGTGAGTGTTCAGTGTGTGTTTATAAATAAGTACAACCTGCATAGAATTTTTTTCTGTTGCAATGACAGGTTTTGAGATGATACTTCAGTATTCTTTGGTGTAATCTATCAGGGTTCTTCTTAATGGATAAAAAAGTTATTGCTTGAGTTTATACAAGTAGTACTCTGTGAGATTGCACCATCCAATCCAGGATATTTCAGAAAAAATGGAAGGTACGTGAGAAAAATAACACTAAGTTTTATAATAAACCATGAATTTAAACCATCTTGAGATGAGATAATGGTAGAGAATAAAGATTATATAGCATTCAATTTAAGAATATTATAATAACATTAATTAATATAAACATATATATATATACATATTTATTTATGCACATATATATGTATGTGTATATGTATTTTGCAAATTTAATTTTTAGAACATACTTAGGCATATAATAGACCTTATTTTTTATAAGTAACTTTCAGTTTTTAGATTAATAAAAAATTGTAAATTTTCTATATAGTTAAACTACTTACAAAATATTATCAGGTTCTCTAGTTTTCTTTAAAGCTGTGAGGAATTCTAGGTTTCCAAAAAAATAAAAGTTAAAAGAATGCACCAAATGTGGGAGATAACTGTCCTTCATTGATTCTTCAATTCAAAGTTTATACAATGACCTTTTTTTAGAAAATGTTATTTTGAACAATCAACAAAATTATTGAAAGCAATTTAGAGCATCAGTTTGTGTACCTAATTTCTGGAAATATTTTTCATTAACTTTTCCAAATATGGAAATCATCAATAGAAATAAAATATCTCGATAAAAGGTGTCATCCACTTATACTTGTAGCAACATACAGTCCTACAGCTTTATAATAATTATTATGCAAACAAATCATCTAATAATTATATATCAATGGCTACAGCCTCCTAGACAAGACTATAAATAGCCTTGTTCATTATATTTTTTATGGAATTACCTACTAGATGATAGTGAAACTTTTAGGTGTCATTTTACTTTTAGCTTATATTAATATTAGATGTAATGTTTATAATAAATAAAATCAACTTATTCAGTAATTCATGTTAGTGCATAATATGAAACTCTATAAACAGATAAATATCAAAGTATACCAAGGCATAAATGTAAACATAATGAAAGCAACAGTATATCATATAACTATGATTACATTCCAAATGAATTTGCAAATCAACATCTGGCTGTAGGTTTAATTACACAGAGTCAATCATATGAATTTCAGTTGCTCATTAACTTTATCCTTTAATGGTAAACTACCCCATTTATGATCGGGGGGAAAATCTTGGCATAGAAAACTATTGATTGAATTCCATAGAGTAGTAATTGCTTTGGACTCTATTGCTTGTTACATGCTTGTATATTTTAATAAAACTTATAGGTGCCATTTTTTTGGCATTGAATTACATGTCATTTGTTTAACTCATACTTTCACTAAATGAGCATAAAATTGACTCAAAATTAATTTTAAAAAAAGAAACTGGCCTTAACTTCACTAAAATACATTGTAGTTTTCATATCCCACTCAATGTTTAAATGAGTAGATATTAATTTATAAATTTTCTTTCACAAATAATTACCATTTAGTTTGTTCTATTATTTTTTCTTATTTGAAATAGCATAATGATATTGACATAATCCCATGCATCCTACCAGATCATCATGGTCTAAGGCTGGACTTCAATAACAATAACAACAACAACAACAACAACAACAACAACAAAAAACCAAAAAAAACCAGAAATCCCACATACACATGGAAGCTGAACAACACCCTACTCAATAATAATTTGGTCAGGGAAGAAATAAAGAAAATAAATTAAAGAATTTTAGAATTCAACAAAAATGAAGCCACAACTCACCCAGCCTCATGAGACACAATGAAACAGAACAGTGCTAAGAGGAAAACTCATATTTCTGAGTGCCCCCAAAAGGAAACTGGAAAGTACGTACACTAGCAGCTTGACAGCACATGTGAAAGCTCTAGAACAAAAAGAAGGAAATATACCCTAGAGGAGTAGACAGCAGGAAATAATCAAATTCAGGGCTGAAATCAAACAAATAGAAACAAAAAGAATTATGCAAAGAATCAACCAAACCAGCAGCTGGTTGTTTGAAAAAAATCAACAAGATAGATGAACCCTTGGCCAGACTAACCAGAGGGTACAGAGACAGTATCCAACTTAACAAAATCAGAAATGAAAAGGGAGGCATACAAGAAACCAAGGAAATCCATAATAATAATAATAATAATAATAATAATAATAATAATATCAGGTCCTACTACAAAAACCTATACTCAACAAAACTGGCAAATCTGGATGAAATGGACAATTTTCTAGACACATACCAAATACCAAAGTTAAATCAGGATCAGATAAATCATTCTAAACAGTCCTATAACCACTAAAGAAATAGAAGCAGTCTTTAGTAGTCTTCTAACCAAAAAAAAAAAAAAAAAAAAAAAAAAAAAAAAAAAAAAAAAAAAAAAAAAAAAAAAAAAAAAAAAAAAAAAAAAAGGACCAGATAGGTTTAGAGCAGAGTTCTATCAGACCTACAAAGAAGACCTAATTCCAATACTCTTCAAATTATTCCACAAAACAGAAACAGAAGAAACACTACCCAATTCATTTGATAAAGCCACAATTACACTTATACCTAAACCACACAAATACCCAACAAAGAAAAAATACTTCAGACCAATTTCTCTTTTGAATATCGATATTGGATATAAAATTAACTCAAGGAAATCTGTGGCCTTCCTCTACTTAAAGGAAGAATAGGATGAGAAAATAATTAGGGAAATGACATCCTTCACAATAGTCACAAATAATATAAAATACCTTGGTGTGACTCTAACTAGGCAAGTGAAAGATCTTTATAACAAGTACTTCATTCAAGTCTCTGAAGAAAAAAATGGAAGAAGACCTCAGAAGATGGATAGATCTCCCATATTCAGGAATTGGCAGGATTAATATAGTAAAATGCCCATCTTGCTAAAAGCAATCTACAAATTCAATGTAATCTCTAATAAAATTTCAACTCAATTCTTCATAGAATTAAAAAGAGCAATTTGTATATTCATTTGGAATAAAAAAAAAACAGAATAGCTAAAACTATTCTCAATAAAAGAACTTCTGGGGGAATCAGCATCCCTGACTTCAAGCTGTACTACAGAGCAATCATAAAACTGCATGGTATTTCTACAGTGGCAGACAGGTAGATCAATAGAATATAACTGAAGACACAGAAATGAACCCACACACCTATTGTCACTTGATCTTTGACAAAGGAACTAAAACCATCCAGTGGGAAAAAGACAGCATTTTCAACAAATGGTGCTGGTTCATTTGTTCAAATGAACTGGCATTCAGCATGTAGAAGAATGGGAATTGATCCATTCTTATCTCCTTGTACAAAGCTCAAAGACCTCCACATAAAACCAGAGTCATTGAAACTAATAGAACAGAAAATGGGGAAGAACCTGGAACACATGAGCAAAGGGGAAATTTTCCTGAACAGAACACCAATGGCTTATGCTGTAAGATCAAGAATTGACAAATGGGACCTCATAAAATTGCAAAGCTTCTGTAAGGCAAAAGACACTGTAAATCAGACACATGAAGCCCAAAAAGAAAAAAAGCCAACATGTGGTACTTAGGTTTTTCTTAGAATGGGGAACAAAATACCCACGGGAGGCTATGCAGTTACAAAGTGTGGAACAGAGAATGAAGGAAAGGCCATCCAGAGACTGCTCCACTCAGGGATCCATCCCATATACAGTCACCAAACCCAGACATTATTGTGGATTCCAACAAGTGCTTGCTGACAGGAGTCTGATACAGCTGTCTCCTGAGAGGCTCTGCCAGAGCCTGACCAATACAGAGTTGGACACTCACAGCCAATCATTGGGCTGATCACAAGGTTCCCATTGGAGGAGCTAGAGAAAAGACTGGAGGAGATGAAGGGGTTTGCAGTGCCAAACGAAAAGGAAAAATAAAAACACTGTATAGGTCTCTAACTCAGTGGCAGGATGGAATGATTAGTTTTCTCAGAATTCATCCATAGCACCTCAAAACAACAACAGAAAAACCAACATGTACATATACAAGCAGTGCTGCTGCCACGAGTAAATTATAGCAGTTGGGATTTCGATTCACCATGTAAGATATAATTAACATGAATGCCTTCTTATCTGAAATGTAATGTTATCTACTTTCAAAACACACCACAGCCCTTCAGCTTCTTCGTTGCTCGAGGGGATTCCGCTTGCCAGCTGCACAAGAAAAAATTAAAAGCAAAGTAAAATAAAAAACCCAAAGCCATAACCACCGAGTTCTTGGTTATTATCATAACAAAAGCTTTCTAGGGGAGATAAAATACCTGTGTCTACTCACCCCCAAACAGGGATCCCACAACAGACCAAAATATGGATACCACCAAATCTAACTTGCTGAGTCTCTGAGATTTACTGGGTTTAGTATGGGAAAGTGATTGGACCCTAATAATTAAATTAACATAAATGACTCAAAGAAGGTTGCATCACTAAAGCCCACCACAGTATGGGGGACATCTCACAAATGCTGGGAACCTGAAATAGAATGGAAGCAGCTGGACAAGTAGAGAATTCATTCCAAGTGACTTAGTTGGTTTAAACTCCTTCCAAGCAGCTGGGGTGGTTTCTGTTTCTTTCAGGAAATTAGTCAGGTCCTGAGTTGTTGTTTCTGTTGTTTTGTTTTTGTTTTTGTTTGTTTTTTGTTTTGTTTTTTTTTTCTTTTTTAATCATCTATCTATCTATCTATCTATCTATCTATCTATCTATCTATCTATCTATCTATCATCTATCTATCTATGCTCCAGATTTTATTCCCCTCCCAGTCCATCCTCCGACTGTTCCACATCTCATATCATGTCCCCACTCCCTGTCTCCATGAGGATGTCCCCACCACTTACCATCTACCCCACTGGACCTCTAAACTCCCTGGGGCCTCCAGTCTCTTGAGGGTTAGGTGCTGACTGAACCCAGACCTAGCAGTTCTCTGCTTTATATGTGGTGGGGGCCTTATATCAGCTGGTGTGTGCTGACTGGTTGGTGGTTCAGTGTCTGAGAGAACTCGGGGGTCCAGGTTAATTGAGAATGCTGGTCCTTCTACAGGGTGACCCTCATCCTCAGCTTCTTCCAGCTTTTCCCTAATTCAATCACCAGGGTCAGCATCTTCTGTTCTTTGGTTGGGTGCAAATATCTGCATCTGACTCTTTCAGTTGCTTGCTGGGTCATTTGGAGGGGAGTCATGATAGATTCCTTTTTGTGAGCTCTCTATAGCCTCATAATAGTGTCAGGTCTTGGGGCCTCCCTCCCCTTGAGGTGGATCCCACTTTGGGCCTGTAGCTGGACCTTCTTTTTTCTTAGACTCCTTTCCATTTGAAGCTCTTCAGTTCTTTCAGACAGGAACAATCATGGGTCAGAGTTTGACTGTGTATGGCAACCGCCTCCCTAACTTTCTGCCCTGTCTTTCTGCTCTATAAGTCTCCTCTCCCTCCTGTTGGGAATTTTATCTAAGGTCCCTCCCTTTGAGTCCTGGGAGTCTCTCACCTCCAAGGTCTCTGATGGATTCTGGAGGGTCCTCCCAACTTCCTACCACCTGGGGTTTCCTATTTACATCCCTTCTGCTGGCCCTCAGGGTTTAAGTCCTTTTGCCTCAACCAATACCAGATCAGGTTCCCACCACAATGTCCACTTTTCCTCCCAGGTGCCTCCCTTCCTCCCCACTTGTCATTGCTTTCTTGCTTTCTTCTTCTTCTTCTTCTTCTTCTTCTTCTTCTTCTTCTTCTTCTTCTTCTTCTTCTTCTTCTTCCTCTTCCTCTTCCTCTTCCTCTTCCTCTTCCTCTTCCTCTTCCTCTTCCTCTTCCTCTTCCTCTTCCTCTTCCTCTTCTTCTTCTTCTTCTTCTTCTTCTTCTTCTTCTTCTTCTTCTTCTTCTTCGATATTT